>VZRU01002156.1:80646-112866 GCA_013398155.1 Pedionomus torquatus
GAGACTGAAGTTGGAAAAGACAGAAAAAAAATATTATAATTTCAAATTTATTTTTTTTTTTAAATATGCTTAAGTGGAAACATTTCTAAATAAGCCGGAGGAGGATTTATGCATCAGTCTGTGACGATCTGCGTGTGTGAGCACAAGGCACGCAGCCAAATTTACACAAACTGGAACATCCACCCCCACGCCCCCCCATCTCCCCACCCGCACGTACATCCGTGCCCTTTACAGGTATAAACCGGCCTCATAACTTACCCCAGCACCTTCTTCTGTCCTTTCCAGATGCACAAAGGCATGATGGAAATGTTGAAACTGAATGTCCCCAACCTGTCATCCCCAACAGCCTTTGAAGGATAAGAGGAGTATTTTTGGCTTTTCCTTCCCGGAGATTGCCAAATTACCAAAGTTATAGTTCTTAGAGCACAGAAATAAGAGATACAAACGTGAGAGATCTGCAGGGACACCCCAGCAGTAGAGAATGTCTCCAGAAAATTGCTTTGCTCACTGTCCTCTCTTGTTCAAGTACCCTCCAAGCAGAAGCTCCATGAGATATATATATATATTTCATTTTATTTTTTTTAGGCTGCCTCTTACAGACTTCATAGTTAGAATCATAGAATCATAGAATGGTTAGAGTTGGAAAGGACCTTGAAGATCATCACGTTCCAATCCTCCTGCCATGGGCAGGGACACCTCCCACCACACCAGGTTGCTCCAAGCCCTATCAAGCCTGGCCTTAAATACTTCCAGGGATGGGGCATCCACAACTTCTCTGGGCAACCTGTTCCAGTGCCTCACCACCCTCACAGTAAAGAATTTGTTCCTAATATCCAATCTAAATCTCCCCCCTTCCAGTTTAAAACCCTTACCCCTTGTCCTATCGCTCCACTTCCTGACAAAGAGTCCCTCTCCTGCTCTCCTGTAGGCTCCCTTCAGATACTGGAAGGCTGAAAATGTCTTTATTTTCCACCTCAAGGTCTCAAGTTAAATTTTGGCTCCTTGTCCTACCTGCAGGGCTGTGGTGGACCCCCCCAGTTCTCTTACCACATTGTGACACCTTCCAAACCTCCATCATTCATGGGTAAGCACGGGTGAGCTACCAACGCGCCTCAGTCTTACCTCGACCTCTTTCGCTGCTCTCCGCTGATGCCTTTCAATATGCAGAGCATCTCGTTCGAGGGGAGACCTAGCAACGGTGCACAACGGACCAGGGCGCAGCTCCAAGGAGAGCAGGAAACCTCCCCGTATATAAAATACGGGGCCGGCTTTCACACGGGCTGACTCCGTCGCCTGACTGTGCTGGGAGCGCCGTTTTAATTAGTTCGTTCTCAAGTGTTTCTCAGCTGGCATGTGTCTATCTTAACGAGCTAAGGCAGCCCTCTCCATCTCCTATTTGGCTTCTCTTTTGGTACTACTTTGCAGGGCACTCGTGCCAGGGGGTCTAGGTACCAGCCGTGTCCCTCTGCAACCCCCTCAGCCCCACCGTGGCTGCATCCCCAGCCCCGTGGTGGTATTAACACTTTCCAGGTTTCTCCCTTTCCAGATGCTGTTGTTTTAAAGCAAAGAACTGTAAATATTTTTGAATTCTTTCATGAATATTTTGAAAGCTGTCTCTCCTATCCCAGGCAATTCCAAACTAATTTTGAGGCAAGGTTTTATAAAAACCCAACATCAAATGCTTGAGTATTTATTATTTGTTATTTATTTTGCCAAATGTCTCAAATGCATCTATAGGCGACAGGCCAGCGCTCTGATGTATAAGCCAAATACCATAAAGCTGTCTCCATGCAATTTAGAGAACTCTTTGATTATGCACGCTTTGGCTACATTTTTTACTAAATAATGATCTGGGTAGTTAAATCGCCCTAAAAGGTTCAGCATTTGTAGGGTTTAAGTACCTCAAGAGTCGATCCAGTAATCTTTAATGCTTACTTGTCCAGGCTGGCTGATCTGTAAGTGATGGTTACTGATTTCTTTCTTTCTCCTGTCCTCCATCTCCCTAAAACAACACTGCTTTGCCTTGATTTTTGTAAAAACACACTTGTATAAAACCAAATGAAGGAGCTGAGAACTTCAACTATTTTTAATCTTCTAGAAATAGTAGACTTCATGCCTTTCTATACTTGTATTTGTGAATATCATGTATTTGTGTATGCTTACAAACAGTAGTGCTCCTGTTCTGACTGAGGCCTCTGGATCTTACAGAAAAAACAGTAAAACAATAATTTATAGTAACTCATCAATAGTGTGCAATGGAAACCATCAGTATTTCTCATAAATAATGCCTGATTACTGGTTCTTCCACATTTTGAATGTCTTTTGTGGAACTTTTTCTAGCCCGTTTATGTGAGTTTAGATCTTACAAGAAAATATGGGAGTAATTTTATGAATTAACAAAATGCCTAAATTTAATATATATTAATTAAAGCACATTGATCACTGCATAGAATAGCAGGTTAACACTGCTCTAATGCTTTTAGTTGGGTTCACTTTCTGGGGAGCAGGGTGGCCTTGTTTCCTGTAATACCTTACCAGCTTGGGATGTGTTTCGGTGTCACACAAAGGGTGAGCAGCAGCAGGACTGGCCCCACTTCAGCAGCAGCTTCTCTCCTGCAATTGTAGTGGGAGGAAGTGGACAACTTTCATTAGCAGCTTGTGAGCAACTTGTGAGAGCAGTGCAGATCCTGGTGGGCGAAATAAAATTGGAGGAAGGTGGTGCAGCAGGAGAAGCAGGCGTATGGATGCAGGCTGAAGTCCTGAGTGATGTGCTCTAGGGGAGTTGGAGTAGATGATCTCTAGAGGTCCCTTCCAACTCTAACAATTCTGTGATTCTGTGTGAATCGCTGTATCACACCCACAGCCTCAGGCTGGGCCAGCTGCTGGGGCTGCAGAGGGTAGATTTGACATCCCCCGCAAAAAACCATCACCTTTTCCAGGCAAAATAATCATCTCAAGCTAAAACTGGCACCTCATGGGCACCTCTGAACAACTCTTTCCAGCATTAATGGAATATACTGGGTTATGTGGATCCCTATCACTCCTGCTAATGGAGATTTAGCCGTACTTACATGTGTTGTTGCTTGGGATTTTAAGCAGAGGTGTGGTTCCAAAATTTTCTTTACAGTATATGTATTATTCCACGGAAATGTCAAAAATATTACATGAGGTTTTCAGGGTTTCTTTTATGAAACTTCTGTTTCGTACATATCTAAAGCTTGCTGCATCTCACCAAGATTTTTAAGAAAGGCAACTGCACTCTCCTGTCTGGAAAATTATTTTTATGTTGGGTAGTACTTGCATTTCTCAGATTTCATAAAACATACTGTAATCATCTTGGAGCAAAACCAGACTTTCTAGGCAAAAATGTGTAGACAGCCACCAAAAACCCCTTCATGGTATGCAGACACAAAGCAAGGAAGGCATGGAACCCCACCATGCCCATACTGACTTGCGCTGGCTCCATGTACTTGTGCTGGCTCTTTCTGACTGGATCGCTGTCTGATCGTTACTGCAGTAATGAGTGGACTTTCTCAGCTTCTCTATCAGATTTGCCAGGATTCAGTAAAGATGTGACATCCGTCTTTATTCCAGGTTGCTTCTTGAAGTTCTTCTTGAAGAACTTGGAGAATTCTTGACGTTCTGGACTTCAAGAAAAGCAACAAGTGGTTATTGTTCACTTCCCACAGCATCAAGGAATAAGCATTTCCTTTTTGCACTTTGAGATGCCGGGCTTTCAGCTTTCTTCTGGCACCTGGGAGACCTTAGAGGTACCGGATAGGCTTTGGCTAAGGTTGGACTTGCTGGCCCAGCATATCTCTCAGGGTTGTTCTTTGGCAGCCAGGATTTTTAGGCAGCTTTGACTAGGAAAGAGGGCAATGTTGGCAGACGGACAGTAGATCTGCACAAAGAGATACAGAAAGTACTTGAGTTTACACACGGAAACAAAACCCAAGAAGAGAAGCAGTACTGTTATTTGTCAGCATTGCTGGCCACGAAGGGTCAAGGTCTGGAAGAGTATAACTCTCTCTCTCTCCTGAAGAAAGCCTAAGTTGCCTCCACCGCTTTGTTAGAATTTTCATCAAGTATTTTCTGGAGCTTGAACTCAATTTTATCACTCAAGCTGACAGGTCAAGTCTTCTGTAAAACAGCCTTGCAACAAGCATTGCTCCATAGGCTCACAAGCAAAACATACTTTTGGCTGTTTCTTATTACCTTGGTGTGGTCTCATGATTCCATATATTTTTTCTATTTAACTCTTCCCAAAAGAGCTTACTGAGAACCATCTACCTCCTGAAATGCCAGGATAGAGCAGTCTCTGCCACATTTCTTTTTATGGCACAACGCCCCTGAAGAATACTCCTTAAGAGAAATCCTCCACTCCACACATCACAACTTCTCTCCAAAACCAGCAGGGTTTTTTGAGCCTATTTCTGCCCAGGACATGCTTATAAATGGCGGTAGAGGGGATAAACTCAGTAAAGCTCCTACTTCACATCCACACAAAATTGCCACAGCCCACAGAACAGACTGAATGTCAACTGCTTTCTTGGGTATTTCACATTACTTACTAACAAAAGCACTAAGTTTACTAGATTAGGGGATGATTTAATAGGGAGATAATTACTGGCTTCTCCCAGTCTAGCAGCCTCATAGGCTGTGCTGCTGCACTGGAAGTAGACCCTGGCTTTGCAGGACAGTTTTAAAGTCTCTGCCTGTGGTGACCTCCAATGGTCATACAGCTATGGTCTTGGAGATCAGCTGAAGACCACCCATACTATCTTTTCTCTCCTGCTCATCTGGAGTAATATTTGTGCAACCAGCTGAGGGTGCTGGGATGAGATTTCAGCCTTTCCTAGGGCAGGAGCAAGGCACTGGGATGCCACCTTTGTCCTGGGAGCACATATCCAGCCCTGGCTTTATACAGAGAGCAAATAACACACAAACAGCAACAGCTAGGAAATATTTGAATGCAAGAATGCTATTACTTGCACAAACATCCTGTCCTCATGGAAAATATTCCCTTTGTCTGTTGATTTATGTAGGTAAATAAGACTATGTGTAGTGAAACAGAGACTTACCAACTTTTAACGTTTATTACAAATTTGTTCAACAGGCTAATGCAGCCTTTTCCTGGCCAGCCCCATGTTCACCGGTTGGCAATCTGTGTCATTTTCTTCCTGTTTCCCCTGAGTTTGCAGTCTATATGAGTGGACAATATGTTAAATTTTGGTTTACATTTTCTGTTCCAAGCAGTACTTCTCTCTGAGATGGGCATTTTATTTTATTTTTTTAATTATTTTTTTTTTAATTTATCTGCCACTCCTACTTAAATGTGGACGTGTGGGAAGAGTCTTGTGATCTTCAGGATAGCTACCACCTTCAGTTTGATTTTCCTGGCAAAGCCAAGAAACTGTAATAGGCTTTTATAGGCTGGGATATTGATTCATGATGATATGTTTCAGTTTTCAGCCATAATTCTTAACATTTTCTTTTAAACTTCCAATAAGCCTCTCCTTATTTTTTTTTTGTTATTATTTTTGCCCATCTGTTACAGATGTAATTGCTAGCTCATTGAGCTTTCACAGCCCTTTTGAATCAATGTTAAATGTCTTAAATACATTTCCCTTCTGTACTTTCTACAGCACTTCCTTTTTTTTTTCTGCTACCTTGCATTATTTTTTCCCCCTGCCCTCGTTGTTTCTGAGTCTCCTGTCATTTGCAACATTTGGTGGTGGCCTTTCAAACCTTGCCAGAGTCTCTTCTAAAAGGAAAACCCCTTCCATTTCTTGTGCATATGGGGCCCTGGTGAGGTTCTTCCTGGGACAGGAGTCTCACACATGGTTTGCACCCTGTTGACATGACAAGCTGCTTTTTGCAGCAGGATAGTTCCTCACTTACTGGAAGTGCTTGGCCAGGCCACTGAGATATCTTAACAAGCTTACAGCCTGTTACTTTCTATTCCTCACTCCCTGAGACCTGACCCATCCTCTTTGCATACCCTGACAGATAGGAATGGACAGGAACCAGGTTTCTACCATGCAATCATTTCTATGAGCTCATTACCGCCATCCGGAGATGATGGTAATGAGTTGAGAAGTCCCACAGTTGTCCCAAGGTAATCCTTGACTGTCCAAGACCTGACTGATCAGCGCCATGCAATTTCTGCAGTCTGCTGGTTCTCCCGAGTCCCCTACGGCCTCTGATTCGGTCTATAATTTTTAAATTTCTCTGTTGCATGTAGTAAAGTTAAAAGACTTAATAAATCTTCTGACAGCTCCTAAAAACACCAGCTTGGACTCTGAACATTGAGGTATTTCATTTACTCGTACGTTTTCTGGCTCCTTTTCCATGCTTTCTTCTACACCCTTGTTAAACTAAAGTTCTTTTAAAATGCCTCAGCCGGGGAAATTCTTGCCTCTCCAGGCTCATACGCAGTTTTACATTGGTTGGGATAATTGGCAAGAGTTTTAACACATTCTTTATTTATAACTGCTAACAGTTTGTTAGGACAAATACCTAAAGCCTTTTTAAAAATCATTGATCTTTTAAATGTTTGTTTTTGGTTTTTTTTGTGCCGAATAATATCCTGCAAACAGAAGAGCATATTTCAGGCTTATGGAATACTCCCCCCAATATCTTCTTCTCTTGGTATTTTTATTTTTTGCTTTTTCAGTGTACCATGGTGTTGTTTGGAAGAGCGATATCTACCGTAACCAATACAGGACTTCTCCATCTGCCCGTTCATCGCTCTCCTGGTGACTTTGGCACACACGGGCCATTTCTGCATCGGCAAATGGGTAAATGAGAAGACACGAATGAAAATGCTCAGCTCCTCTCACAGCTCCAGGCAAGGCAAAGCAAGGATCCAGTTGCCCCATACCCCGGGGCGTGGTATGGGTTGGGGCTATTTTCCTGTGGGTGCCAGGGGTACAAGGATGAGCCCGGTTAGGGACAAGGGGAGGAATTGGAAGGACTGCCAGGGGTAAGGGCATGGGCACATTGAGAGGTGCTGTGGTTTGAGAAAACCCATAACAATTTATTGTCGTGCAGACAACTATTGTATCACACAACAGTCCCTCCCCACCCAGGAAAGGGGAATCGGGGAACACAAAGAAACAGGAGGGTTGAAACATAAATAGATTTAATAGAAACAGATTAAGTAAATAACAATAATATTAAAGAACCAGTAGTAATCCCAACACTGATATAAGATTTACAAGAATTATATTCAGCCCATTCTCTCAGCAGAAGCGGTGCACTCCCAGCAGGGACAGCAAATGTCCCACCATCAAAGGAGAGACCACTACACAGCAAACTTTTCAAATTTATATTGAATGTGACCTTCACGGTATGAAATAACCCTGTTGGGCAGCCTGGGTCAAACACCCAAGCCTTGCTCCTCCTTGTCCCTGCACCTTGCAAGGCCAGAAACCACCAGGACCTTGAATCTCACAGAGCCTGGCTGGCTATAAAGTATTTTCATAGACACTACAGTCCTCCAAAAGTGTAATTTTCCCAGCATCAGAAGAAAAGTTAGTCCTGGGCCTCTCAACCCAGGACAGGAGGATTTAACAGAGTTACAGGGGGGACATGTCTGGGTTATAGGGGACTGCTGAAAATATAGCAGTGGACACCAACAAGAGGAAAAAGAAGGTGAGGTTAGTGGTTAATACTGCATGCAGGCACATTAGATACAATATATAGGAAACGAGGCTGCTCTCAGAGAACTTTTTAATCTAAACCAGAAAAAAAACACAGTAACAGGGTTAGCAAAAGCGAAATCAATAAAAACATGGGTGACTATGGCCTTGGAATCACCAGCTACATCAGAGCATCATGACTTTCTCCAGAGTTTTTTCTTTTTTCCAAACCAGTCATGTCTTTTGAAAGCCTAATCAGTTCAATCTTGGAGCTGCCTGGGGGGCAAAGCTCACATCTGAATACAAGGCTCATACTTTTCTCAAATTAGTGAGTATTTGGATTCAGTCAAGACTGAGATTGAGCTCATCTCTAGAAAATACATCAAACAGCCTGTGGAAAACACAGCTCACACACCTCATATTTTTAAAATGTTCTATCATCTGAGACTATTAAGTTTTTCCCTTGTTGCGCTCTTACACCATATCACTGAGTAACAGATGGACAGAAATCACCTAACTATTACTGTTAACTAAAGCATGAACATAGCATTCCAATTACCTTTAACATATTTATTCGAGTCTATATCTTATTCATTATGATTATGTCAAAACAGGAAGAAATGTAGGCTCAGTAGGTGAAATTTATCCTATCTAATATCAAAGGAGACAAATAACTAAGTCTAATCAGTATGTAATAACTTGTTGTAGTAAGTTGTCTAATCAGTATGGGAATAACAGCAGGTCTAGGGGCAAAGCAGTCTTAGACCCTTGAGACCAAACTCTCCTCAGAGCTACCTCTTCTCTCAGCAGATAACAAAGGGAGCCTAAATTAATATATTAAACTTAAACAACAGACCTTTATGTATCTGAAGTCTGAAGAGATGAAGCCCTTTTTTAAATAAGATTTAGAAAATGATGAAAGGAGATGATAGCTCACCATAAAGGTGTAAGTGAAGGAAACAGTTGAAGACAGTTAATATATATCTGAAAAAAGACACAGCAGTTCATGGACTTCAGAGCATACAGATCTCTGGCTGGTACATGCAAGCATTTTGTCATGTCTCTGTATAGTCACTTATTTGAAAAAAATAACCAAGAGCTGGAAGGCAAAAGCAGTAAAGCTGTGTCCATTCCCTAGGTATTATTATTTTTCTCTTCACTTGCCTCCTTCTCTCTTCCCTTTCCCTTTTCCTTTTCCTGTTTTTTGCCTTTCTCTTTTCTCTTTCTTCATTTTTCTTTTTTTCCCTTTTTCTTATTATTTTCTTTTCCTTTTCCCTTTTTCCTTTTCATTTTTTCTTTTGTCCTTTTTCCTCTATTCTCTATTTTTTTTTCTTTCTTTTTTCTTCTTTCTTTTTTTTTTTTTTAATTTTCTCTATTTTTTCTCTCCTTTTACCAGAACTGAAAGGAGCACCAAATGCACATTCCTCTTAGCATTTCAATGAATTCTGTGGGGGATGAATAGCAAGCATGTACATAACCACACACATATGTATGTATAAATTTACAAGCTACAATACCCAGACATCGTGAGGCTCTGCTAATAATTTTCTCAACCTTGCCCAGACTGTAGCTACATTTATGATCTGGAGATTTATTGATTTTAGTTATTTTATCCCTCCCATAATAGGAAACTACTCTCTGGACCATTGACCTATTCTTGTTATAAATATACTTTAGCTTGCTCTCATCATAACACTATCCCAGGCATCTAAGGTGTTGTTATGAGGTGGTGGTGTTATAAGGAAGGTAACCATAACAGAGCTTTAAAGTAAATCATTTAACTCTTCCAAATGAGTTTTTGTTCTGCAGCCATTAGCCACGGGCACAGACTTTGTTCTGCCAAGTGCATCAGGGCCCTGAGGCATCACAAGAGCTTCTAGGTGTTTTGGTAGCACAAAAAACGTGCAAGGATAATGAAAATAGCCATTTATAGCAACAATACAAACAGTACTAGCCTGGACTACGTGCAAATGCGTGGCGCAACTCAGCAGCCCATGTCTTAGAGGTTTTGTTAAAGCTACGTGTCCTGGGGTCCTCCAGTTTCCAATGGATTCCACCAAGACGGAATTTGGAGCTCATCTTGCTGCAGGTGGCCCCTGAAGGTGGACAGTGCTCTTTCTCTTGGTTTGGTTAACAACATACCCATGGAAAGCACATATAGGTTCTTTCCATCTTTGAATAGCAACACCTAAAATACTCACTGTTCTTTAGGTACAGACAGTATACGAATCCGGCAGGTTATTCCATATCCTGTACCACTATGAGCAGTCAAATGCTGCCACTTAAATACCACCCTGCTGACAGTCTTGACAGTGACACCTCAGTGTCTGTGAGGAGGACAGCAACTGGGGGTGGTCAAGAATATCAAGACTCCAGCAGTCACTTAGACAGTTGCCCACATACAAAGCTGAAGTTCAGTTTCGGAGCAACAGGCAATTATGTACCAAGTAATTTTCTGACTAGCTTATGTCAGGGGTGACTTTGGAAGTCTGTTATTCGCTGGATGTGCTGAGAAGTTGACTGAAAGCCCGTGTGGTTGAATCAAGAAATTTAGCTTAGAGGCCAAGTGCATTTTAGCAACTGTCCCTAAAGGCCATGACTAGGAGAGCCAGTGTCACCAGGTCAACACCAGACAGGTCATGGAATCCAGCATGACAGAGCTGCAGCTGCTCCAGCAGCAGCACCAGTGAGCTATAGGCTACTCAAGAGAAAGCAATGAGCTAGGCACTGATGTTCTCATTCTACACTGGTGTTACATCCATGATTTGAAGTACTTTCCCCTTCTCATAACCTGCATCCCAGATTTACACAAGTTTTGAGCAACAGCTTCTCTGCCCCTGTCTGAGAGCCCTCACTGTGGATACATAATTAAGCTGTGAATATACATTCGTTGTGCTAAATGCCTTGTTGCCCCATCTTTCTAGATCTCCTTTAATTCCCCATAGTGAGGAATCCGACCCCACTTGTACATGCTGTATTTATAGTCTCGTGGTAGTGCAAGGGCCCTGCGTGTCAGCAATGCATTGGGAGAGCAAACAAAGCCAACAATCCCCTCCCCCAAAACAAGGATTTGGATTAAATTAGCAAACTTATTTTCCTAGGAGAATAGCAAAGGAGTTTCATTTCTACCTTATTCTTCTTCCTTCCCCATATTTTGTCTATGAGAAGACGCATATGAGCTGGCTTGATGGGGCTACGTCTGTGACAGATGACCACTTGTTGGCTGAGCAGTAATTCATCACCCATCCCAAATTCATTGTGGTCAAGCCTGTGCCCCTGTCCCTTGGGTGTCTGAAGTTAGCATCTACAGATTAAACTGTTGTGCCATCAGAGTCCAGACAGGAGAACATCCAGAAGAAAGATGAAAATGATAGAAAACATCCAGAAGAAAGATGGAACATCCAGAAGAAAGATGAAAAAGAGGATGGGGCACCCCTAATTTTTCTTCATAAGTTCTTTTTCCCCCCATATTCAACGAATTAAGAAGAAGAAGGAATCCCTGGCAGTCACAGTTTGAACATGTAAATAGAGAAGAGTATAAGGACTGGAAAGGAACTACCTGGGTGCATCAGGGCTAACGTTTTAGATGTGTATTGACCCAGATTCCAGTTTTGACTCTGAATGCAAAATTGAGGGATCTATTTGATTTCTGCTGCCTGTAGCAGTGTGACAGTTTGGAAACAAAAAGAATCAAATCCTTTTAATTTAACATGATTTCTGGTGTCTCTTTGTTCTGTTCAGTGGTATTTATATATTTTTTGAAGTAAATTTAAATATACCCAACATCCTGCTGAGCACAAATTATGAAAAGTCCCCTCATCCACCACCTACCAGACTCAAGCCCTGCCAAGGCGCTGCACTGCTGCTTCCAAGATGCTTATGAAAAAGCTGTGTAATCATTTAATTCATTTTAGGAGGTGTTAGAATAGCAAAGGTAAAACAAATATTATCCTTGGCAGCTACACAGAACAGGGCATTATCATCGCCCATGGTTGGTAATATTCTTGTATTGATTCAATATATTTGTGGTCTAAAACCTTAATGAATAGGTCTAGGCTGAATTGCGTGGTGTAGTGATATTTGTAGGAAAGGAGAAAAAAAAAAGAAAAAAGCTTTGTTTCAGCAGAAAAGACCATCAAGAAATTCAGAGGAGAATTAGAGTAGATTTTGTCATGTTCCTACGAGTGAAAAGCCAGGGTATAAATGTAATTATATATATGTGGAGCAAGTGACTGCACTTCCTCTTTGTAGGGTTAGATATAGCAATGTTTTGGAATTATTTCAGCTTCAAAATTGGAAGACTTAGTCCAAAATGGAAGTTAAGAGATCAGATCACTTTGGTAATTCTTGCCTTAAAAATTGTCTATACTTGGTGGTATTATTGTTACTTCCAAATTGAGACTTTTGGAATTTCTGTAATGTTATTAGAACATATCTGCATCTTGAAAGATTGACATTTCAGAATTATTTCATCCTCCTCTGGGTCTTGTTTGTATTACTTAGGGAAATAACTTTTGATTGAGCCAATTACAGTATGCTGAATGGTTAAATATATTAAGAGCAGTAACTGAAATTTGACATTCCATTGTTTGCACTCTTCCAAAAAATACATGAGCCATTTTTACTTGAAAAGTGCAAACAGGGTTTGAGAACATGCTTTGAAAGAATACTGTCCATTTACATCTTATAAAACAAGTATATACTAGGCATACTCTGAAAATAAAAGTTTCTGTGGGGCTTAAAGGTTCTTCCCATTCTTTCAAAGACATGAAAAAAAAACCCACTCTGAAAATGGTTTAAAATAACATATGGGTCCCTTGAATAAAACTGATTATGTGAAAAAATTCTATAAAGCACTAAGCTGGAGAGAAAAAGTATCCGCTAATAATTTAAACTCCCAATGGGTACATTGAAGATTCTGAGCTGTGGCCATCAGGGCTGCATTAAGAGCGATACAAGAGCTTAATTAAGAGCTGTGCCTTGGTATAGTGGCACCAGGGTGAGAGGCAACCAAGCTCTTGGTGGTCATATTGTGGGGACCTGGTGTCCCCCAACCACAGCCTGATCAGCTTCCCCCACTGCACTCCCACAGCTGTGTGTAGGTCTACATTAAATGGAGCATGAGCCTTCCTGACCCTTCCCCAACCCTCATTTTAACAATCTTTTGGAAATCCTGCCCAAATTTAACCGTTTGGCTGCAATACTGAAATGCTTTGTTGCCTTGACAAAAGCAAAACCAACAGAGCCCATGTTTCTGAAGGTCCTCCCCAACAGGTAGAAGAAAGGGAGGACTGTTTTTTACTGTTCCTCAGCAGGTATTCTGGACCCACCAGAGATGTACTTACAGGCTACAGAAATGCCAGCACTCACCATGCTACTGTGAGCCTCCAAAGGGTGTCTGTGGAGCCCTTCGTTATTCATAACTCAACTAGCTTTCTAAAAGAACAACGTTTCTAGCTCTTGTGGCTGCAGGAGAAAGCCTGAAAACACAAATCCCTATTTTGGATGCATATGCAAAAGCTTCTTAGTTATTATCCCTTTCCAGACCCATAAGTTTTCTTAATTGAATGGTTATGGGTATTTGGTTGGAGGTTGGGGTTGTTTTTAAACATTAGAGTTGGTAAAATTACTTCATGTTTAAGCACATATTTACAGCCTACCTACAGATGAGACAAAGCATGTTGTTTTACCTTAGAATCTCCTGAATTTAGCCATTTATTTGGAGTTCAATGCCAAATCTTGAAAGCTCTGGAAGATCATACAATTACCTTGCAGGAGGTACCAATTTATTAGCTTTTCTTGCAAGATTTCTGCCCTCCTGAGCCCATCTGATTGCATATGAAAACAGTTACTGTTTAGCTAAAGAGCCCCAGGAAAACCTATGGAAGCTGTACAGCTAGGATTCGGTTTGGCACACATCGCTGCTCTCACAGAGCATCTATTAAAGTTTTACTCTCACTGCAATAATGGACCACGAGTGGCTTTGGATGCAGATCTGAACTGTAGCTCAATGATACCCGGCCCCTACATTATTTCATAAAAAGCCACTGAAAGGTAAAAGACAGAAAATAAATCATTAGCACATTTCTACTCCGTTTTGTGCACTTTTCAAGCCAGGCTGTAGTTTTTACAGCTGCTTTTGTTAACCCAGCAGTTTTCATGCAGTTTTTCCTGCACTGGACCATCTTTTGCTGCGACCCAATGCAGCTAAAGATGGGAATAAACAAGTTGTAATTCAGAGCCAGGTCACTAGGTGGAATATAACCGGAGATGCGGGGCCGTTAGGATAGGCAAACGGCGATTAGTGCAATGTAATCATCCACACAAGGGCTCCGTTTCATTAAAGATGTGTTAGAGCACACATCCACGACCATCTGTTTCTATTTTGCCAGCCCACTTGATTGGCCATCACAAGCATTCCCATGTGCGCTCAAGCATTGTGGAGCAGAACATCTGGCAACAACCAACACCGCCGTTAAAAAACAAAAAAAAAACAAAAAAAAAAAAAAAAAAAAAGAAAACAACCAAAAAAAAAAAACCAACCCCAAAAACCCCCAACATGATAACAACAGAGGTATTAAAGCAAATACATGTACAATAATTTCATTGTTGAAACCTCTACCAAGGCAGGCCCATTGTCCAACAAAGTGAACATTGAAAATGCTCCTTTCCCAATTGTTGTACTTTACTGGACATGCCAACACTTCAGTAGGAAGACACTTCAGCAGAATGGCTTGCTTTTTTTTTTTTTTTTTTTTTTTGGTCGTGGCTTTTGACATTGCTCAGAAGGCCATCAAAAAAAATTAAAGCATTTACAAGGGAATGAAAAGCATTAAAGCAAGACTGAACTTTTGACTAATTTTCCTGTATTAAATAGAAAAGAACATATTCATGCCATATGTTGTCTGAACATAGAACAACTGCATTCTCAAAATGGAACTGAAAAATCAAAACATCTGAATCTTTATCTTGGCAAAATAAAGAATAAGTGTTGAAGGAACCTAATGATCTTTGGGGAGTGAGAAAAGTTGCTCTCACTGAAAATGGATGGAATCCCTCCAGATTTACACTGATGTAACTCCAAGCACAATTTGATCAAAGTTTAGTCAGCAAGTAGCTAAATGGATGTATTTACAGATGCCTTTTACCATAGATTTAAACTTAGTGAATAAGCCACTGGTTTTCCCATTTACACTTTTGAGGATAACTTTTAATGAATTATGAGGCACCGCATGCTGAAAAAGGCGCACAGCTTAGAAAAAGCAGAATCTCCTCAGACCTCCTAGCCTTCTTAATTCCTGTGTCCCTCTCTTTTCTTTTCCTTCACAGAGTTTAAACCCTTCCAGACCTGCCAAGCACCTACAAGAAGGCAGAAAAAATTATGGACAAGAGATATGTCTGTCCTCAGAAACTGAGCTACGCTGAATGTCCTTCAGCAAACGCAGCTGACATGCTTGCAGTTCGTCTGTTTATGCCTTCCAGCATCCACTGCAGAAAACAAGCTGATGTAGATTGAGCTCTTACACCTTACTTCTTACATCGTGGTGTGTAACAAAAAAGCTAAAAGAGCAAGATGTGTGCACCCAGGCCTGACATCTCCAAGCCCATGGCACAGGAGCAGAGTGAATGACATCAAAAAGAGTCTTTTTTTTTTTTTTGGTGAGGCCACCATAATATCTTTCTCAACTACTTACTTAGAAGTGTAAATCTTGAGGCTGCAGGGGTAAGGATGTGCATTTACATGCTGACCAGCTTAGAGTCATGGAATGGTTAGAGTTGGAAGGGACCTTCAAGATCATCGAGTTCCAACCCTCCTGCCATGGGCAGGGACACCTCCCACTGGACCAGGTTGCTCCAAGCCCCATCCAGCCTGGCCTTGAACCCCTCCAGGGATGGGGCATTGGAATATTCATTGAACTATGACTTTTTTACCCAGGTTTCTATGCTCTTCTGGACAGTAGAAGAGTAGCTTGAGCACCGTCTTTTCCTGCCCTCAGAACCCGAGGATGGTCCATTTAATTTGCTAATAGCAACGTAGATTTGGATGACGCTACCTGCTGGCAGCCAGCTGTGAGGAGGGTTAGGGGAAGGAGAAGGGACAAGCACCAAGATGCTTTTGCTTATTAACTCTCAGCGCCAGAAGGCAGGGAACAGAGTTCCTTTGTATTTGCCGTCAGGGACCATGACATTAATCACACGCCTGTGCTGGTCCTCTCCTCCCCAAGCAAAATCCTTTCATTCCACAGAAAAGCAGTGGAGAGGTTGAACTTTGCGCAGGTATAGAGTTAAGTCACCCTCTGTTCTCAGATATTCTGGTCGATACAGGTGGCTGGTTTTCAGAGGATATGTCCAAGCTGTTTTGGGGGATCCCTGCCGCACCTCCGCTGGTATAGACTAGTTCACATCCCCACTGCTGCTCTGCAGGGAGAGGGCCTTGGCACAAGCCACCCCATCCTCTGTGTTTTGGCTGCTTCTTGGAGGAGATGGTTTGGTTTGTTCCACCATTGAGCCCCGAAGCAAGTTACCAGTTACGCAGAGGCCCTGGAGTTAAAAAAGAGTCGGAATAAAGCTGATGGCGCCATCACACCCACTTCGGACTACCCCAGCTGCTTGGACCAGGCCCCTGTTACTACTTTACAACCTCTGGCAGAAGGATCAGGCAGAGTCGTTTTTACTGGCGAGAACGAGATACGGTTGTAAGGGAATGTCACTGATGCACGAGGAAGAATGAAGACGGACGGCTGCGCTAAAAATACAGCGGTCACAACTGAGCTGCTAATAACCTCAGTGAATGTGATCTCATTTCTCCTAAAACCACCTCCTTTGCTCGAGCGTCCGAAACACTCATCTCTTCCTCTGGGCCGCAGGCACAAGTCCCTGAGGTCAACATCTCCCCTTTGCCGAAAGCTGCGGCGCACGTGTCTGCCCAGATGATTAGGGGTTGGATCCACCACTTGAGCAGCCCGTTTGCTTCAGAAACGTTAATTTGCTGCCGGAGTAAACGGTTTGCCAAGGTACATATTCCCGGATCAAACTCACAGCGGTTGGAAGTGTTGGGCTCTGACTGGAGCGTCCTTCCAGATCTCCAGGAAAGGCACAAACGGAGGTAAACAGATGCCCTCCTTCTTCCCCTTTGGCTCCTCTGCATGGCTGAGGTTCCCACATCATTTCTAGCATTGAGTTCCCACATCTTTTTTAGCGCTGAGTTTTGGATCAAGGCCCCTCGTCTTCCTGCAGCTGTAACAACAGCAGCAATTTAGTGGTAAATTCTGTCAGAAGGATTATGAAATTCATTGACAAATGTTCCTGTATAGGGTGTCAGATGCGAAGCATAACTGAATGGGAAAAATAGTCTTACTCCAATGAGTTTTAAAAAAATGTGCAGTATGTTGCACAACTATTTGCTCATTTTTGTTGCCCAAGGAGCCAGTTTTGGTTATATTCACAATTCTTTTGTTACTAGTTTGTTGGACTGGGTCTGGTGGTGGCTGATGGATCGGGTTTTATGACATTGCCGAGGGAGTCCAGAGGTGTGAGGTTGGAGTCCTGGCACTGCAGTCTACTAAAAAGGGGGAAAAAAGGCATCCAAAAAGTGAACATAGAAGGCCTAATATGATTTTGAAAGATGCGATGGGGGAGCTTTCTTTTTTCTTTCTTCCCCCTAAGTAACTCCTGTTTGTCATGGCCCTTGGGATGGCAAACAGCCTCAGCCGTGTGATTGCATCTTTTCTCTTTTGTGACTAGGGCTGAAGGGTTTTGCTGTATTTGTGACCAGCAACAGTTCATTTAAAACACACCAAAAAAAACCCAAAACCAAAACAAAACAAAAAATCAACCAAAGAAAACCCCCCAAAAAACCAAACAAGCAACAAAACAAAAAAAAACCCAACTCATTCTTTAATGCTTGGAATTTGGATATACCTGCCACTAAAGAGGGAAGGGACAGAGAGTATTTCTCCATCCAAAGGAAAAACAGCAGCTTTCCCAGTTTGCTGCCCAGGCAGAAGGACCTACAGAAACTAATGATCCACAGTACATTCAAGAAACCATTTATTTTTGCCTATCCATTTTTTAGGATCGATTTGTTTTAAGTTCTTGGATTTGGCTTAAGCCTGATCCCATCGACTTCCAAAAGAACAGAAGTAATCCACCAATGAGTTCTCCTGCAAACCTCATTCTTAATTGTCATGCAAGAAGGAAAAATGCAGCTTAGGAGAGGAAGCTGAAATGGAGGATCTCTGGGCTCCTAGTTTTTCATTTAGAAAGTACTCGGATGCAGCGGTGTGAGTCTGAGACATCATAGCAGCAGATCCTGGTATCATGTACACGTTATAGATGCCAACTAATTCTCCGCCAGGGTAAACTGGCAATAGCTAAGATTTCTTCTTTGGGAAAGAGAGATCAAGGACTCAGGAGCAGGTCGTATTTCACAGAATGGAAATATGCCCTTCTGGGAGCAGGCTGCCTTTTTCTTACCGCTGGCAGCTAAATAAAAAAGCTGAAAAAGAAACAGGAGTGGCCAAACCTATGACTCTCAAAGCACATATAGCTCACAGGCAGCATAGGATTTGTTTCCTAAGCTGAGACTGCTCTGCATGAGCTTCAGCAGCGATGTTTCGGTGGATAACTGGGATGCTCAGGGACAGGAAGGAGGGACCATCACAGGCTACAGAAGCTGGTGGTCACCAAGTCTGTCAGGATCCTGGTCACTTCCTTCCCAGTGGAACAGTTGGACACCTGTAGAGCATCTGCCACCTTGCAGTGATCTTTCTCCCCTGGGCTTTTTGAGGTATGTGGTACACACGTTGGGCTTATCAACCAGGTGAAGAGCTTGATATACTTGGTAGGGCATCAGGGAGGGCTGGTGTCTCCCATTTGTTATAAATCCACTCCCTTTGTGGGAGCAGCAGACATAGTAGCACCCAAACGGCCTCTCAGTCTCTATACTGAGGACAGAAGCTCCTGCCCTACTCGCAGTCCACTGCTACAGATGTGTCCTTGGGGACAATGCAGGGCAATATAGGGTTCTCACTCAGGGAGTAGATATTTCATGGCAAACTATCAGACTTAACCCCTAGAGGTACATATTCTCCAAGGCTTCAAAGAGAAGTCTCCTATAATAGGATACTTCAGCTGGTCTTCAGCTGTGGGGTAGACAGAGAAACCTGCAGAAGTGTTTGGAAGAAGCTAAGGACAGGTTTTTCCCTGTTCCATCATACACATTAGATCTATTGACCATAACAGATTACCTCCTGTATCCGGCTGATTTCTTCTCCAACAAACACGATCCAGTTGCTTAAAGTTTGGAGCAGGTATTTGAGCCAATATGGAAGCAAAGTCACTGTCCCACTCCTTGGTACATTGTCGTATATTTTACACGTACAGGGACCCTGGGATGCTTTTGCCACACTGTGGCAGTTTCTGTCAGTAAACTTACTGAGTGAAAACCATGGGAATTTAGAAAAATAAGTATCAAAATTTCCTGCAGGAAAGTATTCTTCTGGGTCTGTGTTAGGTTACCTTGCCCATGTGAATTGTCACTGAAATCAATGGGGCTTCAGATGGGATGAAGAGGCACACGCTATAAATGGCTCAAGCTGACCCCATACATCAGAGGCCAGAATTTGATCTGGTCCTCAGTGTGCCACTGGAGGCATTGCTTGGGGTGTCCCCAGGCTCAGCTGCTTCTGAGGGTTCCTTGCAGGTCTGGGGAGTCTTGCTGTCTGCTGGTGTTATTGTTTCCACGTAGGAGGTGCATCAGAAACGCTCCAAGATTCCATTGGAGTCTTCCTTTGGACCGAATCCCTACCACTGTACCCTTTCTGCTTTACTTGTGAAGCCCCTGAAAGAGCCATCAGAAGCACTTTCCCACTCCATCCCTGACTCCAGCACTTACCCCTGTCTACAACGGGTGCTTTTTGTTGTCCAAGTTGTCTTTTGATAGCTAAAGCATCGCCTTGAGTACTGCGAATGCTTAAGTAAATATATTAACCTCAGATCTGCAACTTCACACGGCCTCATTAGAATTTGTATGCTTCACTGAAACCTTACCCTGTAGCACTTAACGTCTGTGATTCAGGGTGTCAAAGTGTTAATCGGTTGGCACGATCAAGATTAAGCAAGTAGATTATTTTGATATTCTTCAGTAATATATTAAAAGTGAAACGTGATCTGTTGGCCCTTGAGGTTCAGTCCCAGCACATGCAATTAGACAAGGAGTTCCCTGTAAATGTGATCTGGAGAGCTGAAAAAAGAGAGTCCTTCCCAGCTGTGGTCTTAGCAGTGGTCCATAATACATGACATCAATGAGTTAAACTAAGGGAACTAGTGAAGGCCAACATCTCGGTTTTAAGTTTCAGATGAGGTTTTTGCTTATGCCCACCTCAGGAAATGAATATTGCATTCATAAATTGTTTTTCTTATCCAGGAGATGAACCTTAACATTTTCATTCAGCCCCAGAGTATTAGATTTCTTTAACACTTTGCCACATTAGAATATGTTTTCCATCTGACTCTGATGATGCAATATCTGAAGAAAAATTTGGCTGAGTGGCATTCCATAACAAGCAATAAAAGTTTATGATGCACAGAGTATGATAATTGGCACAATATGAATTGAATGTTTCCTTATGGATAATATTTGATAAGATATAGCATGTGTAGCTATCATAACATTTCAATCAACCCACGATTGCTACTTTAAACTGTATTTATTTTATTGTCTCCATAATGGATTTTACAGTGCCAAAAATTGGTCTGACTTCACTAGAAAGATGAAAAATCAGTGTGTTGTTTTCCCTGGTGCATTTATTTCCCATTGAAATCCTTCTCTCTTATTTTCTTCTCATTTTTTTCAACCCACCTCCTTGCCATGAGCTGTTGACATATGATTTGTTGAAAGTCAAAGCTAGTGGACACCAGTGGGTTTTTTTCCTCCACCCCTACCCCCCCCACATCATGGCATTATTTTTGCATAGGGGGCTTTTACAAGGTTAATTAAACCATAATGGGGAAATCATTCACAGACAATGTCCTTTCCCAGTTTCCAGATTTTATAAACCTCACACCTGTTTTTCTTAGGTTTTTGTGCTACATCAGCCTATAAATCCTGCTATATTTCCCAGTGTAGTTTCTTATGAAATAAAACTTCTTTCCCTCCATTTGCTCAACTGTTTTCAATACTTGCAGTCAAGCCTGAAGTTGTCAATCAAGGAACAGCTTATCAGTCTGAGCTTTTCCTTTTCAAGCTTCTACTCGGTGACTTTTGAGACCTGTCAACACCCAGTTGATTTTAGCCTTAACAATAAAGTCACACTCTATCTCCCACCTAGTAGCTTTAGATTAAATTCTGATGTCATATACGTCATATTTACATAGTTAAAACTCATAACAAAGCAACCCACAGGCAATAGGATGTAATAACCATGCAACAGAGCCATTTCCTGTCCCCTTTTTTCTCTCACACTATGTTTCGTGTAGTTTATTGGATGTGAATGTTTTGAAAATGAAAATCGTCTGGGAGAAAACTGCTAGCCAGGCGTGAGGTTTAGAAGAATTCAACTAAAAGAATATATAGAGTTGTAAATGCTTGGCCACCTCTGGTATTGTAAAATAGGAACTCTTTCAATATTCCTTTCATTTCCACAAGAAGAATAGATGGGAGGCCACAATTATGTGCTCCAACAGTCGATTTTTAATATCTTTAATTCTGCTCATATTAAAGGAAAACAATTAACTTGGAGTCAGAAAGCCTTAAACACCAAAAGTTTTACAGTTTTCATTTTAAAGCACAAAGGACCTACTTCAAATACAATGCAAAGGGAACTTTAACCACGGGCTATGTTTAAAAGACAAATCCACCATGGTACTTTAAACAATCAATTAAGGCAAGTTTAACAATTTTTTTTTTCAGCCTCACAAAATAGCCCCATTAAAAGTAAGAAAATAAAAACCACTGTGTGCTTCTCTCTCTCCCACAAACACATGCACACACAGTATACTCTTAACCATAGTCATATCGAGAGATGCATTTTGTCTAAAAATAAAGAGAATAAAGAGTAAGCTTTAAGCGGTGAACTTTATGTAGATCAGTGCAGTAGCTTTGGCAAACTGGCTTTTCAAACCGAGAACAACTGAAACACTCCCATTGATTTGGATATTGCTAGGACTCTGAGCAAAAAGTAAAATACCACTTTTTTTTTTTTTTTTTTTTAACAGTGTTGATTTATTTTAAAACTTAAATGCAATTCATAAATAAAAGAATACAAAGAGCGAAGGAAGTTTATGCCAGAAGGGCAAAGAGCACCCTTCTGGTGGGCAGATCCTGCGACGCATCGCTTCTACCTCAGCCATGCCCTTCTCCGTGATGTTCCCGCACGGAAACAAATGGTCCTTTAATGCTGAAAGGAGAGGGCACTCCAGGGGATCCTCCAATTGCTAAAAGCTTATGGATAGGCTGGGCTTAAACGCACACGTCTGTTTGCACCGAGCAGGGTTGTGCGCAGTGGGCTTGCCCAGATGTATGGCCGGCATCCAGTTCCTGCAAACCTCCCTGCTTCTGTTTTCCTTGCTGCTGCGGCTGCTACTATTGTTCCAGCAGCTTGCTTTTGCTACGAAAGCCTGGCCAGCAGAGGCTAAATCAAACTGGCCTTGGGGTCAGACAGCTCTCCGTGGACTTGGTAGAACAGTTTTATTTGTGCTGAGTTTCTCTGGATCTTGCTCAGTGAATCACGGTCCATTTCAAAATGAACCATGTGTCAAAGCTCCGGCTTTCTAGTTTGCCGTGACAGTGCTTTATTCCTCAGCGATCAGCAGCCTGAATTCCTCAGGAAGGAGAGCTTGTTACACATCAGATCCATAGAAAAAGGACCCTATGGGTGACCACTGCTTGGACACCAAATGTGAGCTCCTTGGTACTGCACATGGAGCTGCAGAAAAGGTGACTGCTGGGGGTATAAACAGAAACACCTCTCGTGAAACATCCTTTGGTTCACTTGGAGAATCAATATACCGAGTCTGGTCTTGGAGGAGGCACTTCAAAATGGTGTGAAGGGAGGGACTCAACAGAAAGACAATGAGAACAAGCAGAGATTGAGGAAACGAGGAGAAAGAAATTTGGTACTGCTTTGCTTAGGAAAAACAGAAAACGAAGATGAGAAATGCTAATAGGCTTCAAATGCTTTGAATGATAGCAGCCAAAAGGGAAAGACCTATTCTTACGATTTCACTTCCTTTTAGATGTGACAAGACCTCCCTTTGGATGTTACAATCCACATGGTTAAATCAGAGCAGGAAAAAATGAGGTCAGGTATCAAATAAATCCTTTAACTATAAGGATTCTTAAGCTCTGGGGGGTGCTTCTGAGGGAGGTTGTGCAATTTCTCATACTGATGGCTCCTGTAAGAAGAAATGCTTCTGGCAGAAACAGTTTTGGCACAGCAGATCCTGTCTTGAGTCAAGGAGATGGCTGGTGACCTCCCACGGCTCCTCACACCGTTGTTATCTCTAAGTCTATGCTTGGCCTTTGTCTCTCTTCCAGACTAACTCCATATCAATACCTGTCCCTCCTCTGAAGCCACCCTGCTCAACCCTGCAGCATCTCCTATGGCAAAGTTAATCATCAGCAGGTAGCAGCACTCACTGGAAATCATTACCTTTATTGCCCCAGCTCTGGACAGTGTCTCCTGAAGGGAACTTACAACTGCACAGAACGGACGGCCAACGGCAGTAGCAGAGAAGCAAAACCACCCAAGGTCAAGCCACTGGTCAGCAGTTCAGCAGTCATCTTGGGCCTCCCGCACCCATGGACTTGTGAATCCAGTGGATCACGTTATGTTTGTCAGTCAACTGGCCTTCAGTACCAGGGTCTGGCTATCTCTACGGAAGGAAAAAATATATGGGTATAGTTAACATGTGTAACTCTAATGCATAACACATGTAGCCATGTATGTAGCCAGAAGGTGTTCATTGTGCTTGCTGGAGTGATGATTGCCTCAGCTTGCACCACATTTTTTTGTGCCACTGCTGCATTTCCCCCATCAATTGCCTGTTTGGCCGCAGAGCACGAGTGCTTTTTTCTTCCCGCATAGTGAAGAAACAACCGGTCTCATGCCAGCATCAAACCCACTGTGGACCTCCCTGTACTGCAGGAGGCTTCAGGATGTCACGCAGCCAGTCGGACATTCAGAGCTGCTGAGCTCTTACTGAGCTTTTGCACCGTGTGCTGAAGTCAGCAAGAATGGCAGATGTTTGGCAACTTTGGAAATCAAGCCAAGAGCCTTTGCTGTGGTTGGTCTGATGGCAGAAGGACCCTGTTCTCTGTATGTGATATAAAGCCCAAACTGTAGACTCCCTGTTCTTCAAATGGACATGCCATGCTCAGTGAAATTGCACTCAAAGTCTTGTGAATTGTTAACTAAATAATAGAATATAGAATCATAGAATCGTTTTGTTTGGAAGAGAGCTTTACATTCATCAAGCCCAACTGTTAACCTAGTACTGCCAAGTCCACCAATAAACCATGACTCTCAGCACCACATCTACTTGTCTTAAATACCTCCAGGGATGGTGACTCCATCACTTCCCTCAGAAGCTTGTTCCAATGTTTGATAATCCTTGCAGTAAAGAAATTTTTCCTAATATCCATCCTAAACTTCCCCTCACACAATTTGAGGCCATTTCCTCTTATCCTATTGTTCATTACTTGGGAGAAGAGACCGATCCCCACATCACCACAACCTCCTTTCAGATAGTTGTAGAGAGCAAGAAGGTCTCCCCCTCAGCCTTCTTCTCTCTAAGCTGAAGAAATACCAGCTCCCTCAGCTTCTCCTTACAAGACTTGTTCTCCAGACCCCTCACCAGCTCCATTGCCCTTCTCTGAACACACTCCAGCATCTCAATATCCCTTCTGTAGAGACGGTTCCAAAACTGGACACAGTACTCAAGGTGTGGCTTCACCAGTGTCAAGCAGAACTTTTCCCATTTACCAACATTTTAATTTGTCTAGGAGAGAGGCACTTTCTTTTAATCTGTCACTCACTCGTACGGTGGCAGAGACAACCTTGCTCTGAACCACTGCTATTCTTATTTGAGGAATAGTGGTGGTGACGATAAGAATAACGACTCCATGAGGCTTTATACCTCAGGGAAACGTGAATTGGGAGCCACATGCCTGCAGGCAATGTCAGGAGAAGGAACCTAGAGGTGACCTGCTTTGTAAATCTTTTCTTCTGCAAGTGTTGTGTTGCACATTCAGGCTTTCTGGTGAATGAAGCGCAGGATGTATAACATGGAAAGAAGACATTGCACATGAGAAGTTTATGATGATTACAAAGGCAGAAGCCAGGCTGCTGTGTGAGTTTCCTTCAACTAGTCTCCTACCAGCCAGTCTAATAGGGAGGAAATATGGGGGTAATAAAGAAAGGAAAAGAAAAGAGCAACTGAATTAGTTGGAGGAATGAAGCAGACTGCCATTCAGCTTGCCCAGCTTGTCACTATTAGATGCACAAGTGATAAAATAATCAGACGAACAGAATGGTTTCAGATACTGCAAACCGTTACACAAGTCAATTCTGTGTGTCACATGAATGAATATTTATGAAAATTAATATGGAACAATGGAAAAGTTCAGTCGTTAAAATATGACCTGCCAACTGCTTCTACCATTGTTTTCACTGCACTTCACGAAACAAAGAACATTTGGAGGCCAGGCCTCTGCTTCGTTTTCAGCTTGTCCCAAGCTTGTGATTTGTCGTTGCAATTTTGTCAAGATGTGAGAAAACAGTGGCTGGTTCCACCAGCAGCATCTTCCAGAGGACTCTACACAGGGACTTTGCTACACAGCAACTGCCACTCTGAAATGAACCCTCTTTTCTCAAACCCCTCATGGTGTTCTCTTTCATGGAGCCGAGAGCATTCTCCTGTCCTTAACTATGCAGGACAAATCTTGTTTTTTTTTTCCACTGGGACCTGAGCCCACAGGGCTGGGGCTGACACACGTGTTGTGAAATGGCAGAGCAGGCAGTTGCAAGCCGAAATCAGAGCTCAAGTGCTGCCTCCCTAATGAAGCCGATCAGACCTAAGGACCTCTCTTGGTATCATCAGCACATCACCATGGATCTAGAATTCACACACAAGGATATCTGAGATTAATATGTTTTTTCTTTACACTTTGGCTAGAAGATATCTGTGGTCACAGTGAGGTAATGACTGGCAGACGCTGATTTTCCAGTGACCTGTGAGGATGCTTGCCCTTGATCTCAATTCAGCACTCCTGCTGGTATGTTTTCTTACCCTTTTTTAACTTACAGTCTTGGACTGGCTCCCACACATCCAGGCTTCATTCTCTCAGGCTACATGAAGCAACTGCTGTCCCCTCCTTTCTGCAAGAGCCTTTTTTCCTAAATTACTTTCTAGCCTTCAACATGTCCCTTTTTCTGCTCACTTCCTTTCTCCCCTCCGTAAATTAGCTTTTCCCGCTAAAATGATCATTTTTCATGTTCTGTTCAACCTTCACTTCCACCTGGGGCTTTCTGCACTCCTCATACTTTGCCACCCCTCATCCTTGGCTGGAGGTGGGGTGCTCCTCTTGCGTTCACCGTNGATCCCCACATCACCACAACCTCCTTTCAGATAGTTGTAGAGAGCAAGAAGGTCTCCCCCTCAGCCTTCTTCTCTCTAAGCTGAAGAAATACCAGCTCCCTCAGCTTCTCCTTACAAGACTTGTTCTCCAGACCCCTCACCAGCTCCATTGCCCTTCTCTGAACACACTCCAGCATCTCAATATCCCTTCTGTAGAGACGGTTCCAAAACTGGACACAGTACTCAAGGTGTGGCTTCACCAGTGTCAAGCAGAACTTTTCCCATTTACCAACATTTTAATTTGTCTAGGAGAGAGGCACTTTCTTTTAATCTGTCACTCACTCGTACGGTGGCAGAGACAACCTTGCTCTGAACCACTGCTATTCTTATTTGAGGAATAGTGGTGGTGACGATAAGAATAACGACTCCATGAGGCTTTATACCTCAGGGAAACGTGAATTGGGAGCCACATGCCTGCAGGCAATGTCAGGAGAAGGAACCTAGAGGTGACCTGCTTTGTAAATCTTTTCTTCTGCAAGTGTTGTGTTGCACATTCAGGCTTTCTGGTGAATGAAGCGCAGGATGTATAACATGGAAAGAAGACATTGCACATGAGAAGTTTATGATGATTACAAAGGCAGAAGCCAGGCTGCTGTGTGAGTTTCCTTCAACTAGTCTCCTACCAGCCAGTCTAATAGGGAGGAAATATGGGGGTAATAAAGAAAGGAAAAGAAAAGAGCAACTGAATTAGTTGGAGGAATGAAGCAGACTGCCATTCAGCTTGCCCAGCTTGTCACTATTAGATGCACAAGTGATAAAATAATCAGACGAACAGAATGGTTTCAGATACTGCAAACCGTTACACAAGTCAATTCTGTGTGTCACATGAATGAATATTTATGAAAATTAATATGGAACAATGGAAAAGTTCAGTCGTTAAAATATGACCTGCCAACTGCTTCTACCATTGTTTTCACTGCACTTCACGAAACAAAGAACATTTGGAGGCCAGGCCTCTGCTTCGTTTTCAGCTTGTCCCAAGCTTGTGATTTGTCGTTGCAATTTTGTCAAGATGTGAGAAAACAGTGGCTGGTTCCACCAGCAGCATCTTCCAGAGGACTCTACACAGGGACTTTGCTACACAGCAACTGCCACTCTGAAATGAACCCTCTTTTCTCAAACCCCTCATGGTGTTCTCTTTCATGGAGCCGAGAGCATTCTCCTGTCCTTAACTATGCAGGACAAATCTTGTTTTTTTTTTCCACTGGGACCTGAGCCCACAGGGCTGGGGCTGACACACGTGTTGTGAAATGGCAGAGCAGGCAGTTGCAAGCCGAAATCAGAGCTCAAGTGCTGCCTCCCTAATGAAGCCGATCAGACCTAAGGACCTCTCTTGGTATCATCAGCACATCACCATGGATCTAGAATTCACACACAAGGATATCTGAGATTAATATGTTTTTTCTTTACACTTTGGCTAGAAGATATCTGTGGTCACAGTGAGGTAATGACTGGCAGATGCTGATTTTCCAGTGACCTGTGAGGATGCTTGCCCTTGATCTCAATTCAGCACTCCTGCTGGTATGTTTTCTTACCCTTTTTTAACTTACAGTCTTGGACTGGCTCCCACACATCCAGGCTTCATTCTCTCAGGCTACATGAAGCAACTGCTGTCCCCTCCTTTCTGCAAGAGCCTTTTTTCCTAAATTACTTTCTAGCCTTCAACATGTCCCTTTTTCTGCTCACTTCCTTTCTCCCCTCCGTAAATTAGCTTTTCCCGCTAAAATGATCATTTTTCATGTTCTGTTCAACCTTCACTTCCACCTGGGGCTTTCTGCACTCCTCATACTTTGCCACCCCTCATCCTTGGCTGGAGGTGGGGTGCTCCTCTTGCGTTCACCGTGCTCCCTTCAGGGTCACGGGAGGCAACCCCCAAGCAGTGCCTATTCCTCCACACCAGCTCTTTCCCTGTCTCGCCTCCCAACCCTCCTCCTTTCCAGAGCAAAAAGGATGGAAAAACAAAGTAATAAATCATTTTCTTGACTTGGGGGTTTATGCATGGATCCCTCTTCGGTCTTGGCACCTTCTGTTGTCCTTTAATCTTGTCTGTAGCTCCTCCTAATGCCATTTTAGAAGTGAAATAAAATATGCAGCATATAATGCATCTTTTCCTTGCTTTCAGCTTTCACCAGCTTGCTTGTTCACAGAATTCGAAGTGCCAGTGCTCCCTTTTTAGCGTCTGAATCGCATTTTTCTCGATTCCCCTCTTGGCTTCAAAGTTTTTGGTTGTGCTGCCTCTACTTAGCCTGTGTGATGTCTCTTGCAGACACTGCTCACCCCTCCAAAGACAAGTACAGAACAAACAACTGAGATGAATGAATACCTGGGCAACCACGACCAAGTGAGCAAACTGATCATTTGAAAAAAAATCATATCGCACACATTTAAGAACATTAGGGGAAAAAATGTTTTGCTTTTTACATAGTTCTTCCTTCCAAAGACAGCTGCAAAGGACAGCTGCAGAGAGAGTGGGGTGGGTTTTTTGTTTGTTTCCCTGGCTCAAATGGCAGATTCATGTGGTAACTTGAAAAAAGTTCATATTGGCTTTAGATACATTCAGTTGTCCCCTACCATTATATCCAGAGATAAACCCAACCGGGTAACTCAGGCACAGCTCTGAGCACAGGTGGAGTCCGAACGTAAATCAGACTGTGTCCATAGTCCCAACGCCAGTTCTCCCCCATCCCGAGGTCCCCTTGGCATCCCCAACACAGGCAACACACGGGATTTAAACAAAACCAGGAGGGTTGGAGCCAGTCATGGATATTTCACGTACCTGTTCGTATTGCTTGGTCCAAGCTCATTGTCCTTCATAATTGCCATCACATGTTGCTACGTGCGATGTGACTGGAAGATAGCTTTATATCCATCCTGCTGTTCGCTTATGCCGCATCACAGCACACACAGCAGGAGTCTCCCACAGCCGTACAAGAGTCAGGACCAAAGTGTCCATAAACAAGGACAATCAGTAGCCTGCGCTAATTTTCACTAGCAATTATATTTTATTTGTGTGTTTTGTGATGGAAACCGATCAGCTCTCTACTTCTACTGGTATTAAATGCACATAATATTTCACCTGCTGCAATGTCATCTCTTCCTTTAACTGTAGTTTGGTTAAAGCAAAGAACTATATCACCTTTTAGAATAACATTTCTTTGTTTTTGTTTTTTTTTTTTTTCTCAAAGGTAGCAATAAATTTAATTTAAAATGGAAAAAAAAAAAAAAAAAAAAAAAAAAAAAAAAAAAAAAAAAAAACAAAAACAAAACGTTATTTAATTCTCTAAAAGCTTAACGTGAAATTCCGTCTACGTACATGATTTGTCTCAGATTGTTTCACTCGTTACTGCCAATACTGTTTTGCTTTTTCTTTTCTTTTTTTTTTTGTTTTTCCCCACGTGTTTGTTCATTTCATTTTTGACACTCCCTAATCCCAAAATTGCCATGAGGAGTATTTCGCAATCCTGTGTACTCAAGGAAACTTACACCGAAGACATTTCTATTTTGAAGCTAAAACGAAACAATTCTGAATGGATGGCAGGACTAAGTTATAAAATGAAAGACAGTGTTGCAAACTTCACAGCACTATTATAAATCAGGATTTTTCAGTCTCTAGGTTACATGATCACTGTGGTTCCCTATTTCCTCGACAAATTAAGAATTTCCAACAAACTACAAATCTTTCCATTGATAGGGAGGGTTGTCTCCTCAGTAAATACATATCCAATTACGGAAATGCAGTAATAGCAAGAAGATCCTGAACAAATATAGAGATTAAAAGCAACAAACATTGTTCCCTAGTATTATACAGTGTCAGCCAGACCCCAAAAAACTCATTGTCAGAAATCAAAGGACTTGAATATCGACAGCATCACTTGGCGACTAGTTCCTTCACCTGGGGATTCGGAGACTTGGGTGCCATCAAAACATTCCTAATGCCTACAACCACGTTCATGGCCAATTGTCACCAGAGTGCTTCATTAAACACAGATTTTCATGGGTTAAACAATTGTGGGAGACCAGGCAAACATGTCTACCCAGGTCTCCTTCTGCCTCTCTTGTTGACTGCCTTCTAGATTTCAGCAAAACTGTGTTTTCTTTATGCATCAAACCGCCAGCGGTCAAATGCAGTCAGGGCATCCGTTAGAAACCTCAAGCCTTAGTCCAACCTGCTAAATATTTATTGAATTTGGAAAAAATGTGAGACAAATTTAGACTGAACTTGGGCTGATTTATTGTGTTTGGCAAAACGGGGTTGTTTCGTATGATTCTGACTCTCAAACCAGACAAAGTTAAGTGGTTTCATTTGAATGAAACTAAAGCTTAAATCAAAGCTGGAGAGACATTACTGGAACAAAAGTTGTTGGGGGGGTTGTCTTTTTTTTTTTTTTTTTGGTCCTTTTTTTAAGGGAACAAAAGTTATTTTGGTTTGGTTCTTTTTTCATCTTGAGCCAGACTCATAAAATATTTTATCTGCTCCTTTAGCCTGCCCTGCACATATAAAAATGGAAAATCATGCTGATTCTCAGTACAAGTTTTTTTCCCTGATCATTATTTACCTGTTTTCACCAGACTGTAAGAAGTCCTCACAATTTTCTTGAGGTTGAGCTCTTCACAACAAAGAGATTCTTCCAGAACAGAGAACTCTCTTCACCTAAAATATGCGAAGATGCAAAGACTCTCAACCAAAAAGGGAGAGGGCAACACTCACAGTGTTATTGGAGAAGTTAAAATAATTGTTCCAAATGTTAAATTACAGGGAATAGGCACATGAAAGCAACAATAAAATAGCAACAGAAAGATACAAAAAAAAACCCAAACACCAAAAAACAACAACAACAAAAAAAAACCTAATTTTGCTATTCTGGAATTCCCATGCATTGCAAAATTTATTGCACTTCCTTATATCATCATTGTCATTATTAATTGCAATCACCGACTGGAGTTTTGCTTTCCAGACTGAAGTTTTGGACAATGTAAATTGCCATTTTCTCATCATTTCGTTGACATTTTTACATAGATTTAATTTTAACCTAGTGGAATAACTAATTCGAAAATAAACTATGTCCTTATCTTGACGCTGATGTAAATACAGAGCCAACCCCTCACAAAACAACAATGTTTAAAGAACTTGGGCAGGTTGCACTACATTTTTTCCTCATCTGTTTATACAAAATAATTTCCTTTTGGGTTTGAAATACAAAATTCACCAAAGCAAACACGATTTTTGCTTCGAATTGCAGATGTTTTCCTTGACAGAAGAACGCGTTTAATTTAATTTGCAATGCAGCTGATGCTGGAGCAAATATAGCAGCAGTTGTACTGCAATTTGTCTTAAGATAGAATTAAAATATATTTAATATTTTCATCCCTGGAGCCTAAAAAGAAGGGTTTGGAGTCACTGTGGCCACGTAAAGCAGAAGACTATGGAGTTATGAGTTTGTTTGCACAGATAACTCTGGCAACTGAAGGTAGAATCAGGGCACTTTTGGCATCATTTAAGAAAATCCAAAGATGACATTTAAACCTGAGCAAAACTCCAAAGGGTGGCACAAAGTACTTTAGCACTGGTCACAAAATTGAGAAAATAAGGTTTAAGAATAAGTAGGGGGTTTATATGGAAAATAAGACCTTCTAGAAATGCAACGGGTGATGCTTAGGGAAGAGGTGGTGAGGATCACGGACTTCAGAGCTTCACTGTGGGGTTGTCTGTCCCTCTAACACCCCATAACCAGAGCTTGTCCTTCATGGGGTGAGACCCTTGCACACAAGCTGGCTGTGGCCCCCAAGCCTTCCTCTGCCCCTCTCCCAGGGAAATGGGGGGGGCACTGGCAAGGCAGACACCGCCGGGGCAGGGGCAACAGCAGCTGCTCAGTAATGGTTAATTAAAGACAACGCTGAAGCAGCAGGGCCACACGAAAGCCAACGTCCCCCCAAGCAG
>VZRU01002156.1:122838-143952 GCA_013398155.1 Pedionomus torquatus
TTTTTTTTAATAATTAAGTCCTCGGACATATTAGATAGATACTAGGAGGAAATTCTTTGGTGTGAGGGTGGTGAGGCACTTGCCCATGTTTCCCAGAAAAGTTGTGGCTGCCCCATCCCTGGAGGGGTTCAAGGCCAGGCTGGATGGGGCTTGGAGCAACCTGGTGTGGTGGGAGGTGTCCCTGCCCAGGGCAGGGGGGTTGGAACTGGATGATCTTGAAGGTCCCTTTCAACCCAAACTGTTGTGTGATTCTGTGATAGGTGACCTGATGTTTCGGATTTTACTCATGCTACCCATCAAAAATCCCTGAATGCTTTAGATTTGGGTTGACTTCCTCCTGCCTGAACTGCAAACAAATCAGCCATCCTGGAAGAGCTCAACAGATAAAGCAGCCCGAATTTCCGTCGCACTCAATGTCACAGGCAGGAGTGGAGCTGCCGGTAGGGCTGGTGGTACCTTTCCATGGAGAAGCAGCCCCCTCGGCCGGCCAGAATGTGTGGCTGGGGGTCAGGGGGAGCCCCCGCAGCCACCCAATATTAATCCGGTGCCATGTGTGAGTCAGAGCCCGAAGACTCCCCGGGGCAGAATGTCCATTTGATAGCAACCTTTCCCTGTACGCTCTAAATTTGGCCAAACCAAGCAGCTGCTGTCATTTGGCAGGCAGGTTGATGCGGCGATTTGCTGAGCACACATAGTAGACCTTAAATGTAGTCCATTAAACAACCCTCGCCTCGTGGGCAGCCCTCGGATTCAGCGGGAATACGTGCGGCCATTGAGAGGTTTTTGATTTCACAAGGGCCCTATCCTGGAAACTATGGGGGAGGATTTTGTCCCCGAATTGCCCTGCTTGCAGGGGCAAGGAGGGATACTCCAGGATCAGGCTGACTCTGTAACACGGTGAGGAGAAAAAAAGCGCTTTTAGGTGTCACGCGTGGTGGTTCCAGCATTGCCGTTCTGCTACAGAAGTTTTCTGCATGCAAAATCTACATTTCTCACTTGGTAATATTACAATTACAGCCTTTACAAGCGTCTGCTTGGATCCACTATGAATTATAGAATCACAGAATGGTTAGAGTTGGAAGGGACCTTAAAGATCATCTAGTCCAACCCCTTTGCCCTGGGCAGGGACACCTCCCACCAGACCAGGTTGCTCCAAGCTCCATCTAACCTTGCCTTGAACCCCTCCAGGGATGGGGCAGCCACAGCTTCTCTGGCCAACCTCTTCCAGTGCCTCACCACCCTCACAGCAAAGAATTTATTCCTGAAAATGAAAGTGGGGATAGGACTGAAACAACCTGAGTTGAAGGTGCTGCGTGTTTGCAAAGGCAAAAAAATGTCTTTTTTTTCTCTTAACTTGGCACAGCACATGTCCTCCTGGCTAATCCTGCCAATCCAGGGAACAAAAAGCCACTTCACACAGTCTGGGTCATTTGGATAATGAAAAGGAATTAAGTCTGGGGAAAGGCTCTGATTTGCAGTTGTTTGAAGGCAGGACAAATTAATAGTGTCATTGGTGAAGATAATCCAAAGAATTTCAGAGGTAAACAGGGGCTGAAGTGTCCCTGGTTTAATGGATAGCTGATGTTACACCTGGTTATTATTTTAAGAGGTCTGCACTTACGAAGATTGTCAACAGCCACGGATATAGCAGGCTCCTGCCTCCTCACACCCACCAGACAACCCTGTTCTTACCTAAGTATCACATATTTTTTGACTCGCAGCTACTTTTCCAATACACGCTGCTACACGTCAGTGCTGACCTACCTCAATTTCAGTGCACGTGGTTATTGCTGTTCCTGGAGCTCTGATAGCCAGCTGGATGCTCCACTGTGGAGCAGAAGAAGAGGTCACTACTGAAACAGCTTTCCAACTATGGGTGCTGTCTGCAGGGGCAGATGCATCTTCTCACGCACACCCCACATCCCCCTCCAAGTAAGGGGGCTCCAGGAGGAGCAGACAGGTCTAACTGCAGAGGGAAAGAGAAAAGGCATAGATACATCCCTGGTAGGAGACATGGGTCAAGAGAAAGGGAAATAAAAGTGCCCTGGAATAATCCTTGCTCATTACAAGGGTCTGGAAGCTGGTCTGGGTAATTTTTTCCTATGACCTCTTTGAAAAGAAGACATACAAGCCATTTAGGAAAAGCATATTTTAAGGAAATGGTTAAGAGAAAAGAATATGAAGGCAGAGGCGTTCCAGGCAAAAGAGACCATATTTATCAAAGTTGTTTTAATAGCAGAAAAAAACATAACTATGTTGGTCAAGTAATTTCTTCCTGCTGAAGACAGCAAAAAATATTAATTGAACAACTTACTTGACAAAAAACTCTGGCTATTATTTAGTCAGCTGTAGTTACAGCCTAATTTATGTCCATTTCCATCCTCATTGTTATGAGAGTATCCCTCAGGAGCTAACAGTGTGAGATAGTACAAAAATGCTTTAATTTTATTTTATTTTATTGCCTACACCAAAATGCGTGGTAATTGTACTAAGTTTTCTCAACATGACAAGAAGAGAACATGCTGAGTGAGAATTTTAATAGCAAAAATTTCTTAAGAAACAAAAAAATCTTGTTTCCCTCAACTCCCAACCTCCTGGACACCAGCAAATAAATAAGTAGGAAAAAAAACATCCAGAAAGAAGTATTTGTGACCCAGCTGGTGCATTAACTGGCTCTAACAAGATGATAAAGCACCTAGAATCCAGTTGTCTAAAGCAAATCTTCCAGGTCATCAAGGTGAGGTTACTTCAAACTCACCAAAGTAGCCTGATATCCAAATGGTGGGCTTGGTGATCCCCATGCCAAGGCATCCCCACACCAAAGCATCCCCACAGCCTCCTCTTTTCACACACACACAGGGCAGGCAAGCAGTTTTAATTTAAAGCCCCAGGAAAAGCAATGGCAGTACGAAACAAAAAATGTGGCAAAGCCAGCAAGTGTCTGGGGATGCTGGAGTATTTCATAGAATCATAGAGTCATTTGGGTTGGTAGGGACCTTTAAGATCATCCAGTTCCAACCCCCCTGCCCTGGGCAGGGACACTTCCCACCAGACCAAGTTGCTCCAAGCCCCATCCAGCCTGGCCTTGAACCCCTCCAGGGATGGGGCAGCCACAGCTTCTCTGGGCAACCTGTTCTAGTGTCTCACCACCCTCACAGCAAAGAATTTCTTCCTGAGATCTACTCTAAATCTCCCCTCTTCCAATGTAAAACCGTTACCCCTTGTCCTGTCACTCCACTTCCTGACAAAGAGTCCCTCTCTGGCTCTCCTCCCTTTATTCCCTTGTTTTTTCCTTCTGCTTTTATCCTCCTTCTCCCCCTGGCAGCAGCCCTTTCTGTGCTCAACCTTTAGATGTGCTGCCCCTCTTGCCTGTGGCCCTCCTCCCATCCCCTATACATCCCCATATACCCCTGTACATCTCCGTATGTTTGCATGCCAGAAAATAGCTCCTGGCAGTGGCCTGCCCACCCAAAAGGAAAGGCGGCGACAGAAATATTCCCTCCAGGATTTCCCTTCAGCATCACCATCAGGAAACCCGCCGCTCGCAAAGGCACCAGGAATCAAACACCGGCCCGAAAGAGCCGTGGCCCAAACACAACTCATTGTAATCCCCTCGCTGCCTCCTGCACTCATACAGTACAGACCTTCTTGGGTTACAAGACACTTTGAAGATCTCACCTTCTCCCATTACTTGTCTTTTACATAAAACGTCCACAGATGTGAGTCTGCCGGTGTGTCGGAGGACTGCGGTTAATAATTTATAAACCAATACTTCCTATTGGGTGTATTGTTTAATGCAGGGGTGTGTGGCAGAGGGGCTGCCTTGCTGCAGGAGCACCCTCTGCCGACAGCCCTGAGGTGGGGTGATGGCCACCCTGGGTGGCCTGCTGAGGGCTTAATGTCCCAGCAAAGTACGGATGAACAGGGAAAATACCCCGGTGTGGAACTGTCAGGAAACCCAGTGCAACGCAACCCCTCAACTTGCAAAGCATCGCTTCCAGAAAGCCCAGTGTTTTTCCCGTGCACATGTTCCAGCAATCACACTGGAAAGGCTCCTCTTAAGCCAAAGCCACAAGGAAATGGTCTAGACAGCTACACCTGAAAACAGGCTGTCGTGCGTGACGACGTTTGCCCCGTACTCGTAATTCACCCCAGTGGAGCACAGGAGAGGATGTGGGCAGATATATTTGCCGTGGTAAAGATAACTCTCTGCAGGTGGGACTGATGCTCTGGACCAGCAGCCTGAGAAGAAGGGTCCTCCCTATCAGTGGGCACTGAGTAGACCTTCTTCAGCTCCTTTCCCACCCATGACAGGTCTAGAATGGGAAATGTCAGTAACAACAGTGAGAACAGCTGAACAGCATCTTCCCACAGGGATGTGTGTACAATAAATTAAGTGGGAGGTGTCCCTACCCATGGCAGGGGGTTGGAACTTGATGATCTTGAAGGTCCCTTCCAACTCTAACCACTCTATGATTGTTTTTAAAAAAATTTTTTTTTAAGTTTCTCAATGCTGATAGGTGAGTTAACAGCTCCTCCCATCATCAGGAATCCTTGAGAGATTTCAAAGTGACGATTAAATTCAGATTCCCAAAATGTAACGAGTGGTACAAAACTTAGAGCAAAGTTTTCCAGGGCATTGTGCAATTTCTTCTTGCTTTCAATTTTGCTTATGTCTTAGGCCATTTTTTTACTGGAAAAGTGATTACAACCAAAACATTCATGGCTCTCTAAGCATAGACCCGAGGAAGAGTTTGTCTGCTGAAAGCTCGTCTGCTCTTTCAGAGAAGTCTTATAAAAGATGCTGCCTCCCCTTCACAAGCCTTTCCTTGTTGACGAATCAAAATGTTGCAAACATTATTTCCAGCAGTGCTTTATTATTCGGATTAGAAGGGCAGGTTTAAAAACCTCTGGTGGGGGGGATGTAGCAAGAAACCATGCAGACATCCTCTTGCCTGAAACTTTTGGCTCCTTATGTCTGCTCAGTGGCACAGGAGCCCTTTTGTTTTTTCCACAAGCAGGAAACACCAATGGGTCCTCACCTGAGCTAAGTGCTACCTTTCTTCTGCCACTTTGCCCTGGTGAGACCTCACCTGGAGTACTATGTGCAGGTCTGGAGCCCTCAATATAAGAAGGATATAGACCTGGTGGAGCAGGTCCAGAGGAGGGTCACAAGAATGATCAGGGGGTTGGAGCACCTCTGCTCCGAGGACAAGCTGAGGGAGCTGAGGTTGTTCAGCCTGGAGAAGAGGAGGCTCCGAGGAGACCTAATCGCAGCCTTCCAGTACCTGAAGGGGGCTACAGGAAGGCTGGGGAGAGTCTGTTTACAAAGGTCTGCAGTGACAGGACGAAGGGCAATGGCTTTAATTTGGAGAAGAGCAGATTTAGATTGGATATTAGAAACAAGTTCTTTACTCTGGGGGTGGTGGAACACTGGAGCAGGTTGCCCAGGGAGGTTGTTGAGGCCCCTTCCCTGGAGATATTCAAGGTGAGGCTTCATGAGGTCCTGGGCAACCTGGTCTAGTTGGGGGTGTCCCTGTGACTGGGGGGAGGTGGGACCAGATGACTTTTGGAGGTGGTAAAATAGGGACAACCTCCTTCTGCCAAAACATACCTGGTAAGAGGTCTTGGGCTATATTTAATTGGAAAACTGTTCTGATTGAACTGGCTTTTGGATTTTACTTCTGATTCCATTAGAGTTGGTGCATCAATAACACAGGTGCCATCTCTCTTCCACATCTAGGTGAGCGTCTCAATTTCCTCTCAGTGACATCCTTTGGTCACTTCTCTTTTTCATATCCATGTTTCTCTTCCATTCAAGAGTAGTTTCATTCACGACGTGAACCGAAGTTGGCCCTTCAAAGTACAGCTCCTAAGCTGGTGGCCGTAATGTCACAGGGTGGACCACATTCCTATGAAAAGGCTAAGCCTTTGGAGTTGGACTCTCACTTCCATGTCACAACAGCTGAGAAAAGACTGTCCGTAGCTTTTCGGACATGCTGAACATCACTCGCTTGCAGACGTCTGCAAAAGCAGCAGCTTCCACCCTGTTCTTTTATACTTGGTTGTTTCTAACACAGCCTTGGGCCAAGTCAACCCTCGAGTAAATTCTGTGGGAGTTCTTTTCACTGGGAACCAGGTGGGGTTTTTTTCCTGGGTTATGCCATGTTTTTCTACCACATATAGGGTTTGGTTTTGTCTTCTAGGTGCCTCCTACCTCCAAGGCTCATCCTCTGTATTTTTACCAGTTTTTGGAGCAGTCACAGTTTGCTGTCAAGTGCATGCTTGGTACTCATCCTCACCGTGGACAGGGTAAGGATAAAGGGCAGTTTTAACCACAGATCTGTTTCACCAGCGCTTGTGACAAAGCAGCATCTAAGAAATCCCTTAGTTCACTCATCCCAGCACCCACAGAGCTTAAGGTACCTCCCGCCTGTCAGAGCAAGCCCCTTGCAACACCAGTGAGAGGATTTCTTCTGAAGGTCTTTTATTTAGGAAGAGGAGCAAAATGTTAAGAAGTGCCAAGATTTTTCTTACGCGTATAAATCCCCTCACTTTTTATTTCTGGGGTCATGCACCGTTGAGGTATGTGGTAAGGAAATAGCATCTTGAACTTGCCTTATATTGAAAAATGAAACAGATCTTCAATATTCCATGGAGAAGAGGGTGTGCATCGTTTCTTGAGAATAAGCCCTTTGTGTCTCTATTATTTTTACAATGCACTTTAATGACCTGAAAGCATGTGTGTGCCTTCTTAAATCATCACATGCAAAACTACATTTTGACTGTAAAATATATTAAGAAACTTATAGAGGAAGTTATGCCATGTGTGGGTTTTTTTTTTCTCGATTTTCAAAGATAGGATGAGTTTTGCCTCTACTACAAGGACAAGCTCCAAAAATGAAACAAAAAATAAGGTGGGAAGGGGAAGGTATTTTTTTTTAAAAAGAATAAATCCTAGCCCTAGACACCAGTGTTAGAAAAGTCACCCTTACCAGATGGCTAATACAGACAAGGGAAAATAGCCAACTTGATTTCAAATGTGAGAGTGATTTTTAAAATGAATGATAGAAACTACTTCAGATTCATTATTTTAAACAGGGAAACTCGTGTGTTTAGCTTATGGGTCTGGTTTGAATAAAAGTTTGTCTTCCTTGAATAGAAATCATATGTGATTCCAGGCAGTGGCCTGGACCATTTGCTAATACTAATTGTTGCTGGTTGAAAGTAGGGTAGAAGATTGTTAAAGTCTTCCCTGGCAGAAACTTGATCTGTGGAAATGTACTTTACAGGAACTGTGATGAGGTTTACAGCTGGCAGAAGCTTGTGATAGGATGGCCCCATGACTTTACATCTCCCTTTTAATAGCAGAATAAAAACTCGCATGACGCAGTTCTGGTAGGTACAGGATGGCAGGGATTGTATAAGATGAAACAGGGATATATATATTTTTATAAACATTTCACATTTTGAAAGATACTCCATGATGTGGCTGTTTTGAAATAATATTATCACAGTACTCTGAAGTAAAGCTGGCAAGTTAGAAAACCACCAACTGAGGCCAGATGGGTTGTTGAAGTTCTCACACGAAGCATCCATGGTGAAAAAAAGAAAAGTGTCAGATTATAATCATATCAGTTTGCCCTCACCCACCACCTGGTCAGTTGGTAAATACTTCATTTGCTGATAAGGAAGAGCTCTAATCTTAGTTAAGTAGATAAGATGTGATTATTCTGCGTAATTTACATGTTAGCACCAGTGTTCTGGTAAATTCCAGAGTGAAACCTTATCTTGTGTTTCTGAAATGCCAGGGTTACACTATTTTCAGCCTTCAGCCGTAGTGCAGCACCGCTATTCATATTCACATCTAAGCTGGCAGCATGTTACTGCTGAATGGAACCCCTAGGGCATGATTCTGCTCCACAAAAATAGGTCTTGGTGCCCTTCAAAATGCCCTGATGTGTCTGAGACATCCCTAAGGAGCTAGCAGACGAGGTGCACAACCCACCACGCCCTACATCCCTGCTTTTCCATACATCAGCATCCTTCCAGATGGGTCAGGTTCTACAGGCAAGAGCTCTGGGCTTGATGGCCCTCCTTCTCATAAAATCATCTAGGTTGAAAGGAACCTTTAAGGTCATCGAGTCCAACCATCAACCTAACACTGCCAAAGCCACCACTAAACCATGTCCCTCAGCACCACATCTATCCATCTTTTAAATACCTCCAGGGGTGGTGATTCCACCACTTCCTTGGGCTGCCTGTTCCCATGTTTGGTAACCCTTTTGGTCCAGCCTTCCTGGATTCCCTCTTCCAAGAGGGATGCCATCGCTCCTTCCCTATGGAGAGTGTGCCAGAGCTGTAGCAAAAGCTCGGCCCCGGTCAAAGGGGATGAGTGGCATTTGGTTGGCGTTCATACGGATGACATGTTGCCTGCAAGCTCATCCAGAAGAATTTCAGGCTGCAGTTCCACTCAGAGCATCGTGCCCTTATTTTCATTGCATATCCAATCAGCATCGACATGTTTCCTGAAGCTTTGTCATGCTCGGGTAGACAGAAAGTATTCTTTCCACTAATATTTGGATTGCTTCACATCTGGTTCATAATAATTCTCATGCTATTGTCAGTGGAATTGCTCTGCCATTTCCTTTCATGATGTGCTTGATGACTTCTCTGGAAAACAGTTTATTTACAGGTTCGAGAAGACGCCGCTGGGTGTATTTTCCATTTGGTAAACTACAAAAGTAACATTTGCAGTTATAAACACCTGCATAGGCTGACATACCTGTCTTCGCAGAGAGGTATCCCGCATAAATAACACGTAAACAGCCTTCCACAGCTCCAAATGAACACAGAAAAATCTCCAGACTCTTAGGGAAATAAAAAAAAAATAAAAATAAGAGAAGTGCAACTTTTTTGGAAACCTTTTCCCTTATTCCTTCCCAATCCCCGTCATGGTTACTTCACATTTGCTCCAGTGACTCTCTTTTGGAAGCAGGGAACATTGTGTGCTTGTTTCGTATCCTACTGAAAGATCCAAAACCTTCTCAACCGCTGGTTCTTTTTCGGTATGACTGCCCTTCTCTGCCCGTTTGCAGAGCAGCAGCTGGCTGCCAAAGTCCTCGGTGCAGCGTCCCGTTCTGTGTGGTCCTACAAGAAAGAGCTGATTTAACTTAACTTGGTCTCCAGAACCGACCGACCGAGACCACCGAAGAAGGAGAACAAGTCAGGTCGAAGCCACCTGAGACCCACACTTTCTAAGCCAGGCCTCTGAGGGTTTCTCCGCACGTCAACCTCTCACAGGCACTTTGGTGCAAACACTGAGCAAACACTGGCCTCTGCCAGGAACACGCTTTAGAGAACTGCATGGACAAAGGCTGAGAAAAGCTTTTGCCAAAAAAAAAAAAAAAAAAAAAAAAGCCCAGAAAGGAGGAATTAATGGAATCCCTTCCCCAGCTGTAATTCACGTGTGTTTTAAAATACTATTAACGCAGACAAAAACAAATTATCAGGTAGTTTCTGTAATAGCAAAAGCGGTTGCTGTTATAACAGGTTATGATTCAATGTCTCATTTTTCTTTTATGCATTACAAGGCACATCCAGGCATCTTTTAGCTGGCTCTGTCACCAAGTCCTGACTCCCTGTTCAGCCTCAGTCTCTGGCACTTGTACCTAAAAGCAACAAGACCGAGTCCTTAAACTTACCCATTAAGTGTGTTGGCCCCGAGAGGTTTTTTTCCAGAATTATGTCAACCCTCCACTTATCACTTATCTCCCTACCTCCTGCAAGCGCCCCTGTTCACAACGCTCTGCCTGGGACTTTCAGAGACCATCCTGCAACATATTAAAACCATTCTGATCTGCTGCTTCACACCTAGCCCCTCAATCGCAGCTTGTATTGACTCCAACCTTGAGGCTCATGAAGGGAAGGGAAGGGAAGGGAAGGGAAGGGAAGGGATCCATTTTCATTCATTTTCATTCTATCTTATCCATAACATGTGCAAATATTACCTCATCCATCCTTGCGCTGGCTCCACAGATTAACCCAAAGCTGACATGATAGATGTCTAATTTAAAAAATAGTCCGTTTCCTGGCAGTTGATTTTATTGTCAGTTTTGTTTTAGACTTCAGCTTCGGGTGTGACATTGCTACCGGAATTTCATATTTTTAAATACCATTTCACTTTCAACGGCTGAAGCCAAGGGTGATGTCATGTGTCAGTAACTTAGCACGTATCTGCAGCAGGAGCTCCAAGATTCGAAAGAAAGCCTTCCCAGCAAAAACAACCGAGGGAAAAGGTTTTCCTGACACTATTCAACCTTCTGATTAGGTAAAGCGTGATGTGAGTTTTTTGGTTTTGTTTTTTTTTTAATGGAGGGAATGTCACTTGAGTCGTTTGCCGGGCAGGATGCGGCTGCTGATGCCTGCAGGCTGCGTGAGGCTTGGAGCAGCAGCCTTTGAAGCCAATGGAAAGAGTTTTACTGAGCTCAGCGGAGGTACTCTCTGCGTTTGTACCAATGCAATTCCGAGCACAATTCGACCCAGGGGGATGAAGGGCACCGGCTGAACAAAAAAATAGCATGAATCCTTTGTTTAGGTTACAGAAAAGCTCATATTGTACGCAATATTACTAAGAAATAAAATATCCTTTTGCAGCGAAACAGTTTGTTCTTCCTAATCCAGTATTATTGTTATGCATGTGTTAAATCATAGGATACACATGGTTGTAAAAGCTGATTTATTAACTAACTAAAAATCAGAGGCATCCACCCAAACGCCACCCAGCATCTGCTGGGACTAATGTCCCTCAAAAATGTCCCATATGTCACAGGAGGGTATATAGCCTCAGAAAAACACTAATCCCAGCTGGTCAAAAGGAGCAAAAGAAAAACAGGTTTTGCTTTATAGACTACAGAATTTTGTTTGTTTTCATTAAACACTCTTACTGATTTTAAACAGCTGTATTTGTTAACTTGTTTAGTTCTTTCAAACTTAAGAGTACAAACAGTGCCATATGTGCTCACTGCTGACATTTCTGTTCCCCCCGCTCACGTTTGCCTCCACAGCCAGGCGTATCTCTGGCCACTTCAGTAAATGCGGCTCACGGTGAGACTGGAACTCTGCGAGGTAGTTTGCTGTCTAGAGAAGGCAGAAGGGACAGGGAGAAACCTCTCTCTTAAAACCTACGACGCGCACCCCCTCTCCCCCGTGGCAACATGGGTTCGGCTGAAGCAAAGCTGACATACGGGGGGGGGGACTGCATGTGGTCGTTGGCCTTCTCATCGTTTACGTTTGCCAGCTGAAGTCCACACAAGGAGGTAGGAAGGTAAACCCCAGTGACTTGCATATCCCACCATTATATTATCCCAGATGCTGGTTTAAAATGAATCAAGTAGCTTCCCACATTTCATAGAATTATCTAGGTTGGAAGGGACCTTTCAGATCATCTAGTCCAACCATCAACCTAAGTCTCATAAAAACCATGTCACTAAGCACTATGTCAATCCGTCTTTTAAATCCCTTCAGGGATGGTGCCTCAACCGCTTCCTGGGGCAGCTAATTCCAAGGATTAATAATCCTTTCAGTGTCAAAATGTTTCCTAATATCCAATCTGAACCTCCCCTGGCACAACTTGAGGCCATTTCCTCAAGTTGCTTCCTCTAGTTGTATGAAACAAGTCCACTTGCCTGAAGTCACAGCTGGTCAAGGAGATTAATCATAGAACAGAATCACAGAATAGTTTGCGTTGGAAGAGATCTTTCAAGATCATCCAGTTCCAACCCCCCTGCATGGGCAGGGACACCTCCCACCACACCAGGTTGCTCCAAGCCCCATCCAGCCTGGCCTTGAACCCCTCCAGGGATGGGGCAGCCACAGCTTCTCCGGGCAACCTGTTCCAGTGCCTCACCACCCTCACAGCAAAGAATTTCTTCCTGAGATCTCATCTAAATCTCCCCTCTTCCAATTTAAAACCATTACAAAAGGAGCAATCGCTATTACTGACCAGAACCAGTTACTAGGGGAAGTGGTGTCCGAATGGTGGCTTTCCTAGAGAGCAGGTCACAGTCAAACAAGTTACCAGCCCCAGTACCACAATACTTCTGATGGACAGGAGATCAGGCTACACAATGTGTAGTCACTGTCACCCTGTATACTCCAGGAACCCAAAGAGCTGTGGACAGGTCACTTATAATCCCCAAAAGTGTAGGGAAATGGCAGTCACACTTCTTCCGCTATGACACCAACTAAGAGAAAAACACCTTAAAGTTTGCTAATTTTTGGCAACTTGACCATGCCCAAAGATACTGCTGTTCCATACAGGGGATCTCATCGATGCTTAGGAATACTTAAAGGGTGGGTGTCAGGAGGATGGGGCCAGGCTTTTTTCAGTGGTGCCCAGTGACAGGACAAGAGGGAATGGGCACAACTGGAACATAAGAAGTTCCATCCCAACATGAGGAGGAACTTCTTTCCTTTGAGGGTGTCAGAGCCCTGGAAGAGGCTGCCCAGAGAGGTGGTGGAGTCTCCATCTCTGGAGATATTCCAAACCCACCTGGACATGTTCCTGTGCAACCTGCTCTGGGTGGACTTGCTCTGGCAGAGCCGGGGCCGGGGGGGTGTGTGTTGGACTAGATGATCTCCAGAGGTCCCTTCCAACCCCGTATCATTCTGTGATTCTGTGTGTTTAAATGGGAAATGAGGGGAGAGAAGCAAAGGAGTGGGATACCTGATTTGGCAAAGGCTACAAAAGGCAGAGCACACAGACAAATTGGGCTTGTGGAAATAGGTGAACGGAGCAAATCTTCTCCTGGTCCTCTCTGGGCATGTCCCGTGTGAGCCTGACAGCAGCTGGATGAAACAATCGACAGAAGACGCAGCTGGGCAGGAGCTACGGCAGAGGCTTGGTTCATTTAACACTTCCCAAAGGCAGAAATACAGTGTTAGGAGAGGTGCATTACAGTCCTGCTGAAGTCTAGTAAACAGCCTGTCAGAGCCACCGATTTCACCACTGCTCCTGGAGACTCTCTGAAGCCTCTCTCAATACTTCACTCATAAAAGTGTATGAAACAGTCACGTCTCCCTTTGTATGCTTCCCTCTGGAGGCACCGGCAACACCAGCTGCTCAGAGAACACACCAGTTTCTAGACATGTAGTTAAGATCTTTTTCTTGTTCCTCTTTCCCCTTGCAACATCCCTCTCACTCCATTTTTTAATCTGTTTGTGTTTGTTTATTTTTTTCAATCTGTATGTTTTCCAGATGATTAGCAACTGACCTCCAGGACAGCTAACTCTTAGCACATCCCTAGGAAGGTGTATGTTGATATGATTAGATTCAAAGTCCCCTAAAAAGGCCAAAAAAAAAAAAAAAAAAAANCCAAGGCAAAAAAAAAAAAAAAAAAAAAGCAGCTGAAGGGATTATCAAAAGCTTCTAGGCAGTGAAATATCTTCAGAAATCTGGCTTTACTCTCCTGGGTGTGGACTGTGCCTTGTATACATTGCTGAAATCAGGGGCAGGTGCCTGGGAATGCTACTGCAAAGAAAATACGCAGGAGGGGGGTCTAATTCCTATCACTTCACATCCCCTTCTGAATTTGCACTTCTTTCCGTGTCCAACCATCGGGTGTTTTTTACAGCTCACTACGTCTTGAACTCGACACCGCGAAGATCAAATAAGCAGCCAGTCACCAATTAACTTTCCAAAGCAAACACTTCAATATTCCCAACACATATGCGTTGCAGGCATTAATGGGGTATGTGTGTATGTGTGTGTGTGTGTGTGTGTGCTGGGGAGAGGGGAGTGCACATGGAGAAGGAACTGGGGGAGGAACAGGCTGCTGAGTTGACACACAAGTTTCCAAACCTGTGGATTATACCTCTTTTCCCCATAAAGTCTCTTTCACTCCCAATACAGGCAGATACACACACACACACTCACTTTTGATATAAAATTCAGCCCGGCTCTTGCTGTGAATGTCATTTTCTTCCTCTCAAAGCCTCTCTCACCGCTCTTCTGTAAGCGGTCCAAAGGGGGCCACCAGCTAAGGAGAATTTTGGCCCACCGCGTTTTTAAACCTCATCACACATTAGGGCCAGAAGCAGCAATAGCTTCCCATTGTAAATTCTGCCTGTTATTGTAATTTATCAGGATCAAACAGCTGCTGGCAGCCCTCTCCATAAGATCCGGTTGCAGTGTCTATATCAGCATCAAGCAAAATCAAACATGGCTTGCGAACAGAGGTTTAGCGATAAATAAATCACCCGGGGAGCTTTGGAGAAACAAGTCTTCACACACACCAATGTTATGGTACTTGTCTTTCTTTCTCTTCCAGCTTTCCTTTCTTTTCTTGTCTTTTTTTTTTTTTTTTTTTTTTTTCCTATTTTTTTTTTCTTTTTTAATTTGATTCGCAGCGTTCGGGTGACATGTGTTTTGCCTTATTCAGCCATTTGGAGTACAGGTGCACGACTGTGTTTTTGATGGAGTGTTGCTATTCTGGAGCGCTCCATCCAAAACACAATCCCACACATGTAACCCAAACTGCCGAAGATGAGTCAACCATCTTCCCTTGGCCACGATAATTAGACAATTTTTTTTCTTTTCTTCTCTTTTCTTTTTTTTTTTTCTTTCATTCAGAGTTACATCGACTTGATTATTAGTTGCAGATGCCACGCTTGAACAATATTGTTGAATCTTAAAAGGCTTTCGCACCGGGCTATTTTATCCCTCAGTGCAGAGGAAATTAACAACAACCAAAAAAAAAAAAAAAATCCCAAGCTTATCCAAACTTAAATCAAATCAAATATTATTACACTGCAAGAAAACAGTGACACCTAAATACCTTCGGTACACACAGAAAAAGCATAGCTTAATATGCTGTTACGTAAATACAGCAGCTCGCCAGGGAAGGGCTGTCATAAAGAAGGGATTCATGGAACAGCGGCTTCCAGCCTTCCTAATCCACGCAGGCCACACATCTAAGTGTCTTTTCTTTAAAAACATTTCAGTTTCTTATCACATTAAGAAAATGACCGCTTCCCAGAAGCCTGAAACAACAAAGAACCCCACTAGGTTTTCAATCCTTAAGCCAGGTATTATTTTCCGGGCAAATGCTCGCAAAAGGGGGCAGTTTTCACAGGTCTTAATAGACACCGGCTGAACCTCGGGGCTGCTGGTGTTTATTTCTGGTACCTTAGGAGCTAATAGGCGATTAGGGGGATGGATACGGAGAGAAAGAGAAGACAGGGGAGAGCAGGTGTCCCAGCCCTTCAAGGCTAAGCTTCTAGGGCTATTTTAGTCCTTTGACAAGCCGATCTCCTGGTGGCATTTTTTGGTACTAGGTGGGTGGCAGACAGACGCCGAATGTTCAGCTGCTGGAGATCTCTAAGTAATGACAGGTCATATCCCTACCTAAAGCACTGTTTACAAAAAAAAAAATAAACAAAGAGATCTTCTGCCTGTCTGCCGTTGAGAGTTTCAGAGTGGTGAGGGTTTCCTTTCTGTAGTACCTGTCTGTCTGGCTTTTATTTTTTTCTGTACAGAGAACGTGAGTTTAGATTACCTCTATTTCCAAGTATGAAAAAATAAACGAAAAAGGAGGGCATATGCTGGCTCTAGAAAGGTTCCTTTGCCTGGTGGAGAAAGAGACCTCCTTACCAAATTCTGCCAGCACAGGGCAACAAAGGTGGCATGCTATAAATGTGGTTGGAGGTGAGGGATCTGCACTTAGCTGGAATCATAGAATAGAATCATGAAATAGTTAGAGCTGGAAGGTACCTTCAAGATCATCCAGTTCCAACCCCCCTGCCCTGGGCAGGGACACCTCCCACCACACCAGGTTACTCCAAGCCCCATCCAGCCTGGCCTTGAACCCCTCCAGGGATGGGGCAGCCACAGCTTCTCTGGGCAACCTCTTCCAGTGCCTCAACACCCTCACAGCAAAGAATTTTTTCCTAATATCTCATCTAAACCTCCCCTCTCTCAATCTAAAACCACTATGGTGTCCAAAATTGCCTCAAGCAGTGATGAGGATGTGGCAGTAGAGAAGGAGACCTCAGATTTTTCAGGCTTCCCCATCCCCCAGATCTGGACTTACCAGCATCTGCACAAAGAGCATGGGACGGTCACCTGTGTCCCCGCAGGTGAGACAGTGACATTTAATCCACAAACACGTGAACTCGCTCAGGGCAGCAGAACTTGTTTGGGCAACGATTCCTGGCAAGGATCCGCTCTGGTCCCTTTAGCTTTCAAGACCTGATGCTCAAGTCCCTGTGCAGGAATGTTAAGACTGAGCCTCACAGCAGAGTTTCAAAGAAAATAAAAATTAAGGAACAGATTAATTTAGGATGAAATTAGAATGAGAAAAAATGCTTGAGGATAAAGGTAATTGGTATAAATTTCACACTCCAGCTCTCTTGTCCAAATGTATACTGTAACTAGCTCTAGCTTGCTGAAAACGCCATGGAAATACCACTAACAACACGCTTGGTTCACAGTGATACTGTTTAAAGCAGACATGAAGTCAGGAAAACTGTGGAACACATTATTGGTTAAAAAGTTAAATCACACTCCTGGCAAATAAATTAATGGTCATTTTCTAAAAATGTTGCCTAGGATATGGCAAAGCAAGGGATCCATTAACAGAGTTAACGACCTTTCAAGCCAGAAGACAACCTTGTCCACTAACTGCTTAATGAAATTATTACCTCAGCAGCATAATTACGAGCCTTTTCCCAGAAAACACAAAGACTTGAGCAGACCCTGCCCATCAGGCTTGAAATTGGGAGCTCACAGCTCTATGCATGCGGCAAAGAGGAGGGGCTGAATGCCCCCAGCCCAGCATGAGGGGGCTAAACCACTGCACAATGCAAACTGGTATGGGGTTTAGTTATTTAGATATTGGGACCAGTTATCCTAGATGTATGCACCCACCACTGTGCCCCACGTCTGTCCCAGGGAAGACAGACCTAGAGTTACTGGAGAAATGCCAGTGGTGACATGCAGGGAAAGAACAGGTTGGAGGGATTCTTCTCCTACGCTTCCATACGAGAAATGAGCATCATGTTCCTTGACTGCAGCCATCACTGGTTTGGGGTGCAACCCCAAACAAGCACCGCGTTCCTTGGCTAAGCCATCACTTAGCAGCGGGCTTCATAGAATCATAGAATGTGTTGGGTTGGAAGGGACCTTTAAAGGTCATCTAGTCCAACCCCCACGCAGTGTGCAGGGACATCTTTAACTAGATCAGGTTGCTCAGAGCCTCATCAAGCCTGACCTTGAATGTCTCCAGGGATAGGGCCTCCACCACCTCTCTGGGAAACCTGGGTCAGTGTCTCCCCACCCTCATAGGAAATAATTTCTTCCTAATGTCTAATCTAAACCTACCTTGCTCTATTTTAAAACCATTGCCCCTTGTTCTATGACTCAAATCCCTGATCAAGAGTCCCTCCCCATCTCTCCTGTAGCCCTTTTAGGGATTGGAAGGGGCTCTAAGGTCTCCCCAGAGCCTTCCCTTCTCCCAGCCGAACAACCCCAACTCTCTCAGCCTGTCCTCACAGCAGAGGTTCTACATCCCTCTGAGCATCTTCATGGCCCTCTGGATCCACTCCAACGGGTCCATGTCCTTCTCGTGCTGAGGTACCAGGTAATGCTCCTGGCCTTTGACAGAGACAAATCTCAACACTGCAGGCGCATAGCAACTTTGGAAACATTTTGACTGGTTTTCCTGAAAAGATGCACAAATCTTTCCAGCTCTTCAGCAGAGACTCCACCCCAAAAGAAGCATCCTGTCCTGAAAACAGGGAAGCACGATCCTCAGCCAAGTGGGTGTTCCAGGTTCCCACCGCTCCAATAACAGATCATTTTTAAATCAACCCCCCAGAAAACCCTGAAGACCTCCCAGGTGCACTAAACACAACAGTTTGATCCCTTTTTCGGCCAGTAGGATAAAATGTGATGTTATGACTTGCTGTATTTTAGGGAGAAACCTCCTGTGGCAATCCTAAAGCCACCTTAGTTTCAGAGGAAAACACTGAAAATCGCAAATCAATCGCTTCAGATCCTACGCTGTTTCTGCACCGACAAACGTAATTGCACTTGCTGTGCTGGCCTTTTTTGGATACTTATCTGCAGAGAAATGATGTCCCCCTTAAATTAGTTTTTTAAGATAAACACACACACATGTGCTGTTTATTGTGCTTTAAAATTACCAAAAAAAAAAAAAAAAAAAAAAAAAAAAAAGGAAAAAGAAAGAAAAAGTGGAGCACAGAAAAAAATCCTTCAAACTGCATTTGCAGAGTGACCCAAGATGTGGGAAAGTTGTCTATTGCTTATGTTATTTTTTTCACCCACTTTTGAGCCCTTTGAGGCTACGTTTCCCCGGAGTTATGACAGATATTGCCACCCACCTTAGTTCTTCCTGCCTCTGCCCTAACAGAACCTCTTTGTTGTTTTATCTAATCAGATTCAGAGGCCCTGCTAGAGCTGGCTCTTTCAGACTGTTCAAAGCAGTTATATTCCTTATTTCCCAGGCTTCAGAAGAACTAAAAATAACCAAGTGAAAATCTGAAATGCAAAGCTAATATTCTTGCCAGTGCTAAGCAGATACGTTGTCAAGATTAACGAGAGATTTTACAGATCTGAAAAATCTGAATAAGCCAGAACACTTAATTTTTCTTTGCTGAGTTTTGTGAGTTTAATCTTTCCTAAGCCACTAAGAATTTTTAATGAAAATATTTACCTTAATTTTTTCTGGACTGAAGATATGCGGCGTGTCTTCACGCAAAATTTATTATCAAACTTTCTATATACAAAGGAGAATATTCCCAGCAGAGGAGGGTTTGGAGTTCAATCGACTTTGGGGTGAAAACAACCCAAGTTTGCATAAACTAGGGGTCATAGGTGTGTCCACTGATGACAAAGTATAGAAAATCTTTGCTGGCAAAGAAGGACCTGCAGTAGGCTCAGCACAGGATCGTTAGCCCAGTTCAAATAGGGTACAGTTTTATTTTTAAAGTACAATAAAGGCACAAGTATGTGTGTTTATCTTAGAAAGATGGCCCCACCAGCCATCTTTGTATCTGTCTTTGCACAACAATTTTCCCAGGATTTGTCAAAAGTGAAAGCCGGTAACAGGAAGGATCTTGCTCCACTGGCTGGATTACAGCATCACAGAATTGTCATGGTTGGAAAGGACCTCTGAGATCATCGAGTCCAACCACACACACACAAAACACACCTTCAACCTCGGCCACCAGAGCATGCCCTGAAGTGCCACATCTACATGTTTCTTAAATACCTCAGGGGTTGGTGGCTCCACCACCTCCCTGGGCAGGCTGTTCCAGTGCCTGACCACTCTTTCAGTACAGTGATTCTTCCTAATACCTAATCTGAACCTCCTCTGCTGCAACTTCAGACCATTTCCTCTGGTCCTGAGACATGATTGCCTCAGGAGAAGCAGCCAACACCCACCTCTCTACAACCTCCTTTTGGGTAGCTGTAGAGGGCAATGAGGTTTCCCCTCAACCTCCTCCAAACTAAACATGCCCAGTTCCCTCAGCCTCTCCTCATAGGACTGGTTCTCTCACCAGCTTGGTGGCCCTCCTCTTGGGCAGCAGAGCAATGTTTCCCAACAAGTTTATAGAGAATCAGGAAATGGAAGAAAAAGCGATGTTCGATGTTGTTAGATGCATTTGAGTGAGAAGCAGCTATAATTACTGACTATAATTACTCTTGAAGGAACTTTTAACTGCTTACACTTGTTGGCAGTAGCGTTTTTCTCTGTGATGGGGAAGGCTTTACTCCTGTAGCCAGGAATTACAGCAACTTCATGCTCCCCGTCTTCCAGAGGAACTGAAAAGTTGGCAGCACAGGGCACAACATTAAGGCAATTAAGTCTTTATACAAATGAGGATGTGTTTTTGAAAAATCTGAGGAAGAGTGCACGTGTGCTAACTTCCAGGAAGCGGGAAATGGCCAGTGTCGTGACAACCCAGCTCCCAAACCCGCAGCTCCATTCAAGAACACCAGCTTGAAGCAGAAATAAGATTAGTGACCAGTCTAATTTCTGGAGTAATTTCAAACATGACACAGAATTTAGTTCTCGGCTCAAGGAGAAACTGCACCAGGGAAAAGACCCAGCTAAGTGGAGTTTGGGTTAGTTGCCGTAACGCAGCTGACCATAAACCTGGCGCTCGGGATCCGAGGACTATGGATAACCAGCGGCAGAACAAAATATCGCCTGCAGTGAAACAAAAGCCAAAGTATTAAAACTCATCTTTTAAACTGAAATTATGTGAACTATTTTATAACCAATCCAAATTTAACAATGCCAGACTACCGTTTTTTACACATACAAATACAGTTCCCCATAATATTTCCATTTTTGGTGCAACTTGGACTTTTATGGAAGGCTTTTCCTTTTTCTGCCGCTTACACCGGGAAGGGTTTTTCTTGCATAGTCATGTAAGGAAATATCACAGTGGGCATGCATGGAGAATGCCATTTTAACTTCTCAATTCACCACTGTTTGTTTGCTTTTTCATTCAGTATGAAACTGTTAACCTTTAAAAAAAACATCACCAGGAATATGGCTAAATATTTGTTTTCATAATCTCATATTTCACATATTTGCAAGTTCAGTACTGAAATAGTATCTAAAGCAACGCCGCAGCCAAAGTGGATGCAGCAGACATTTTGTTTCTTTTTTATTTGATGTCTTTTATCCCCATTAACATTTATGGATGATACAAATCTGAAATTAGACGTGCAAGAACAAAAGTATGGATATTTTATCCCTTTTAAATTTTACCTATTAATTGTTTGAAACTGCTGTACTAATACGTGACACCTTGTATTTTAGCGATTTAGAGAGGAAAATTATGTGTTAAGTGTAGATACGCCACACATTTAAATGAGAAACCAATGACTACAGCTGCAATGTCTGGTTTCAGGGAAGTCAACAAAGGCTTCCCAGCAGTGTCAGCAGAGCCAGAACTTTATCATCGACTGGTTAGAGTTGGAAGGGACCTTCAAGATCATCCAGTTCCAACCCCCCTGCCCTGGGCAGGGACACCTCCCACCACACCAGGTTGCTCCAAGCCCCATCCAGCCTGGTGTGG
>VZRU01002157.1:0-17070 GCA_013398155.1 Pedionomus torquatus
GGGGTGTGCCTGCTGGGGTTGCGGGGTGTGCGTGCTGGTGGTGCGGGCACTCCTGTCCGCAGGGGCCGGGAGCTCCCCGCAGCTCCCCCGCTGTCACCGCGGCCGCACGTGGGGTGGGTGCCACCCTCCCGGCCCGGTGCCACCCGCCGCTGCTGCCATCACGGGTGTGCTCCGTGTTCTGTGCCCTCCCTGGTGGCTGCTGGGCTGGTCCGGTACCGCTTCTGCTCCCGCACCGGCTGCGGGGCTGGATGGGGCTGAGGGTGGCCGAGCTGGGGAGGAGGGAGGACGGGAGAGCAGGCTGTCAGCTCTGCAGGCACTGCCCATCTCGCTTCCAAAGCTTCGTGCTGCCCGTGGGACACGTGCAGAGTAGGTTTGATAACTTCCAAAAATTCCTAACCTGCTGCTGTTAAAAGAAAGCGCCTAGATTAGGCAATTACACGGGGAGAGTGTTTTCTAAGACCTGGCGGAGAAGGTGTGCACGCACGCTGGCACCCGCTCTCAGAAATAAACTTCCATGCACATATAGGGTCTTACGGATTTCAGTATGGGATTAGTAATAGTTTTTTTGTGGAGCTCTGACTGTGGAACGCGTGTGCTGCTCTGAGTGGTTTTTGTTTTTACTTTAGCGTTTTTGCTTTAGCCCAGGTCTCACCGGTTGGCGTTGCATGGACCCACAGAGATCGAGGGCAGGCAAACACTTATCTTCCGTCTTGTTTACCTGAAAACTGTTTTGAGCCCTCCGTCCTCCCTTTTTATAAACACAGGGATGGTGTTTGATATGGGTGATACCCCGGATAAAAGTCGTTTGGTAATTTATGTGTTTTGTTTTGTTTTTAAAGTTCACGCTTCTCAAAATACAACCTTTGCCTTGACCCTTACCTCTCCTCCCTGCGGCAAGAGCGCGGTGACGTGTATTTGACTTGTTAAGTGCAGATTTCTGGTGTGGTGTGTGCAGGTGTAGTACCCTTTCCAATCCTGCTCCTTTACAAACACGTCTGGCTTCGTTCCAGGGTTCGGATGGCAGAGGTGTATGGTGACAGCGGAAGGCCAGGAAGAGCTCCTTTTAGAAATCAGTAATGATTTGGGTGTGTCAAGTTTTCGTGTGCCCAGCTTGCGCCCAAGGGTCCTTCAGTACCCTCCCACCAGAAGGCTTCGCCTTCTGAAAATGCCGTTGTGTAAGATTTGTCAAAATGACTATTCAAATTTGCTGGTTGCTTTGGAAGATGAACTCTTACCACCTCTGGCTCCCTATTTTCTTGCCAGCTCCTTTACTGCTAGGGTTATAACAACTCAGAATGACACTACAGAAGCGTGCTGTTTTAACTTCTCTAGTTGCTATATATCAGAACCTTCCATAACTTTCTTTATGAGGCTTAAAGGTAATATGTGCAAAACATACTGAGTACTGAGTTTTTCTAAGTTAGTTTTTGGACTCTGTTTATCTTCTAGCTTGTCACTTATTTACTTGAAAGTTGAGTGACTCTTTTAGAAGTGCCTTTCTCTGACTTGTAAAGCCATAAATGTTTTCTGTATATTAAAGATATCGAGGGGGGGGGAAAGGGTGAGCTTCAGCAAGAGATTAATAATAACAACAGCAACTGAAGGATTCAAGGTGATGTATGTTTCTAGAATAGAATTTTTATTATGAATCAGTTTCAAACTCCTAAGTGGAAACGCAAAATCCTTTTCATTATATTAAAAAAAAAAGTACTCAAGTATGTTGATCTACATTTGGCTCCACTCTCTAGTTTGTGGGACAAATTTACATGATGCTGAGATTATGTTTTAGCTCTTGGTTTTGTTCAAAGCAAGGTAAGGTGGAGGATCTCTAAGATACACCCCTGCATTGCATTTCATAAATTACAGAAATGAGTGGTGTTTGTTTCTAGAAACCTATTTATTCCAAAAGTATTTAGGGGCAGTGGGCTAACAAATGTGGAATGCAAAACTGGGGAAACGATTTCTGAAAGGAGCTGAAGCCTTTCAGGAAAGCACAGAAAATGCTTAGGTCTTGCGAAGGCTGCGGCGTGACCGACTGGCTGCTGGCAGGGCCACGTGAAGGGCTCCGCTGTCACTGCCCTGAGGTGCTGCCATCGCTCTCGCACGCCAGCTTCTTTTTANAGCACAGAAAATGCTTAGGTCTTGCGAAGGCTGCGGCGTGACCGACTGGCTGCTGGCAGGGCCACGTGAAGGGCTCCGCTGTCACTGCCCTGAGGTGCTGCCATCGCTCTCGCACGCCTCGGGTCTTGAGACACCCAACGGTAATAAGGGGTAGAAAGGTTTGTAACCCAGCAAGTGGGGGTGTTGGTAAGGTAAATATTTGAAATCGGTCATTTCCAATGTGAATTCCCAAATTTGTTTTGGCTAATTTGTGATTCTGTGATTCTGTCAGTTATTGGGGAAAAAAAGATACCTGGTGTTGTGTGACATTACTTATGTGTTAATAGGTATTTTTTCTTCCCTGGTTGTTTTAATGCAAATAGTGAAAAAATAGCGAAGTCTTGACGCTTTTCCCTGCGTATCATCCTGTGATTTTGTTCAGTTAGTTGCTTTAAATTTTGAGTCTCTTGAATGTGGCAGTGTTGTAGAACAGTCCCATTTTCAGAAAAATTTAGGCCTGACTTGCTGGCAAATGCAGTTGAAAGCTGACATGTGGCATTTGTATTTCAGTGCAAGGATGTCACTTGTGTGTACGGCTGTGCGAAACCAGCTCTGAATACACAATTACATTGATCAGATGTCTGGAAAAATAGTCTGATAATTTTTAGCTAGTTGGAGCAGTTTATGTAAACGCATGACGGCGTGTAACTAGCTGTCTGAATGAGAATCATAGAATCATTATGTGATCTGAAGATTTAGCTGAGTTAAACACGTTGAAGTAGTTGAGATTTTGGTTAACAGCTAAGCATCTCTTCAGTCAGATCTTTGAGGTTTTCTTTTCAGGTTTTTTATTTTTCTCAGGAAACATACTTTTTTAGTTAATGCTACTTATGCATACAAAGAGATAACTGAATAATTAAAAAATATCCCACAGCAGTATTGGTTTTGATTTCAAGATTTCTTATCCGCAATGTTTACTAACCTTTGGCAGTGCTGAAATAGTGACAATTCAACACGTGGCTGGCTTTTACTCCCACAGAGTCAGTGGTGTTATCCTATATGTCACGTTCTGACTTATCTTTAATGTTTTCCCTCATTAAAATTTTTCAGATTTGCAGTTCTATTAGTGATATAGGTGTTTGCGTTGCAGGTACTCCGCTTTGTTGTGGTGTTCCCGACTTCATGTCTTCTGAAATATTGCTGTAAATCAGTTGCCTGGTGCTGTCTGTAAGTTGCTTTGTGCTGGTCCAGATCCAGCATGAGTATCTTAAATCCTCTGGGGACTTTGTCAACAGACAGCAGTATTAAAAACAAGAAGATAGTGCAGAAAAGGAATGAAAAGTTTCGCAGTGTGTGTACAATGTTACTGTTAACACACAACATGCTTTCAAAGAGTTTAATTGGGTTTGTCTCCACAAGCTACTCGGTAGTGAAATGGAAGGATGTGGAAGGATGCGTGGGTTGGAGTTTTGGAGGGGATTCTGTGTGTGTGCATGCGTCTGTCCCAAGGGCAACAGTGAATCCTGTTAGTAGGGTAAACAATTCAGAAGGGAGAAAAAGTACTTTGGATGCTGAAATGGATGTTTTACGGCTTTCTCTGAGTTTAGATCGAGACTGACTTAAAAGTGACACAGGAAAGAACTGCTTAAGTCAGAAGCCTGGAGCATGAAGAGTGGAGATTTAGATGAGCTATTAGGAAGAACTTCTTTGCTGTGAGGGTGGTGAGGCACTGGAAGAGGTTGCCCAGAGAAGCTGTGGCTGCCCCATCCCTGGAGGGGTTCAAGGCCAGGCTGGATGGGGCTTGGAGCAACCTGGTGTGGTGGGAGGTGTCCCTGCCCAGGGCAGGGGGGTTGGAACTCAATGATCTTTAGGATCCCTGCCAACTCTAACCATTCAGCCATTCTATAATGAAACCCTGAAATAAAGACTCACACATAAGTTTTGCCCGTCTTTTCATAGGTTTCTGTGATTCTTGTGCTGTAGGAAAGAGTCCAGTTTGCATGCAGTTCCCAGGTAGATGATGTAGATTTTGGGACTCTGCAGGGAGTTGGTTAGTTTTCACAGGAATCTGCAGCCAAAGGCAAGAACCCAATTAATGTGTGAGTTTAAGGAGGGGAATCAGTAATATGTACTCCCGAGGAGGAACCTGGGTTAAACAGAAAACCATGTATTTTGAAATACTGAATGCAGGGTGTTTTGAAGTACTAATGGAAACTTCAACGTGAAAGGGAAAGAATTGTGTGACCCCCCCAGGATGAGGGGTCTGTGTGTGGACGTGCACACACTTGCAGGCTGCTGAATTGGTTGGTACAGAACAGAGTGGGCTTCAGTTGATTTGATATGAGGGTTATAAGCGTGTCGCCCAGGATTACGGCTGTGAAATAAAATCATAACTACTTTAGGAAGAAAATAGCTTAAAGCTATGTGTCTTTGCTACAGAAATTCTATTATGGTATGTTTTTCATGTGAAATTTGTCAGCTTCTCAGGTCTTTTAATCTCTTTTTTGAAAGAAGCTGAGTACATTAAGGCAGGAGGTGCAGGCTGATCTCTGCAGGCTTTGAGCCGACCAGAGGACTTGTAGAGACAGTAGGGCAGCTGCCTGCTTGGGATAACTTACCCCGTGTCTCTCTAGCTCTTACCTGCTCAGGCCCTTGCGTGGTATCAGCTACAGGAGCGTAATCTCCTGTAGAATGCTACGTCCAGTTCTGGGCTCCCCAGTTAAAGACATGGAACTACTGGGGAGAGTCCAGCATAGGGAAACAAAGATGTTGGAGGGATTAGAGCATCTCCCTGATGAGGAAGGGTTAAGAGGTGGGACTCTAGCCTGGAAACGAGAAAGCTGAGGGGGAGACTTATTTAGTCTCACATGTATCTGAAGGATGGATTGAAAGAGGATGGAGCTGGACTCTTCTCAGTGGTTCCCAGTAACAGGATGAGGGGCAACGGGCACAAGCTGGAACACGGGAAGTTCCATTGGAATCTGAGGAGAAAAATTCTTTGGGGTGAGGGTGGCAGAGCCCTGGCAGAGGCTGCCCAGGGAGGGTGTGGAGTCCCTTCCTCTGGAGACCTTCAGGACCCATGTGGATGCAGTCCTGAGTACTGTGCTCTGGGCAACCCTGCTTTAGCAGGGGAGTTGGACTGGATGATCTCTAGAGGTCCCTTCCACCTCTGACAATTCTGTGATTCCGTGGGCTGGAGTGCAAACAGAAGGGGGTGGGTGTAGGGTGAGCAGAACAAGTATAGAATCATGGAATCGTTTAGGTTCGAAAAGGCCTTTAAGATCTCAGAGCGTGTGTACGAGCAGCACAAGGTCTTGCCAAACTTAGGAAATCTGGTGAAATCTTGATCAATGGTGGTGTTTTTCATCATGTACTCTTAAGTACTTAAATCAAATGCATGGGTGGTGCTGGGCTTGCTGTCACGTTACTCCACACATACAAATGCTTCCCATCAGTAAAACAAGCACTTTTGTGCACAGATTTCGGACTTCTGATGAAACGAGGAGGCGCGTGTGCAGCTTCTCAGAAGACGTGTGCGTTAAAACGCAGGTTGCAGTTGAATGCACCGTGTCCATCATGTGTAAAAATGAATCATTCAGGAAAAAAATCATAGACACAGATCTGCTTGCTCCTTGAAAAAGCCTCTTGGAACAGTCCTCCTCTCCGTTAGCTGCGTAGGTAAGCGGCAAGGCAGAAGTGCAGGGATGTGACTGGAGTGCAAATCCTTCTCTTGTGTCTGTCTGGTAAGATCCAGCGTCGCTCTCCGTCTCGTCCTGAGTCATGGCACAGCACAGTCCTGGCAGTTCCCTTGCGACAGCTCGGGCAGCTCTGGAAGGCTGTCATCTGGGTTTTATGGAGCGAAATCGGGTATTTCCCCACAGCCTCCTGTAGGAGGAAATCGTTTCTTTTGGAGGGGTTGGGAGAAAGGAACAAGTTTGCTGAGGGATGAAGATGTCGGACTGAAGACGGTTTGAGGGAGCTTTTTAGGAAATATATTGTAAATATTATCTAACAGGATTGTTTGTGCTTGCAGAGCTTTGGAATGGTGCCCCGCTTTCCGCATGTTTCGTTCGAGCCATTTAAGGGGGACTTTGGAGGCCTGCTGGTTCCTACACGTGCAAGGAAACGGCGTGCAAACGTGTTCTTGTGAACGGTTCTGTTTTCTTAAGTTCCTACCTTCTGTTTGGGACTCGGGCACCTATTTACCTTGGAGCGGCTATATAAAGAACAGAAGTTTGGCGGACTGGTTTTGGGAGATAGGGATGTCTATATTAAGTAATAGGAAGAGTATGTCATTCCCCCTTGTATGCCTGCCGATTCGCGAGAGCTGATACGTGCTTTCTGTAGCAGTATGCAGTTGAAAATGCAGATCTCCCCCAGAATCTTTATTAGCATTATATTAAACTGTGGGGCTTTTTTAAATTATTTTTTTAATTGGCAAACTGTTAGTATAAGATCAATTTTAGGAAGGCTGAGATTGTGGTATGGGTCCTAGCAAATAGATGGGCACCTGTATGATGAGCATGTTGTTGTGTTTTTCTCTCTTTCAGTTTTGTTTTTTTTAACCATCTTACTGTCTGTTATACTTTGTTCCTGGGCAGGTTAAACTCCCTTATTTAAAGTTTGAGTACGAGGTCTGTTTTTTACTTTGGGAATCTGGAAAACAACATTAAAATGTAGTTTTGAGGAGCTGTAGATGCAACCTCGCTATCAAAATAGGCAATAATAGTATACTTTGTATTTCTTTTTATTGACCTCGTAATTTGATTGTTGAGACTATGTCTCTGAATAACGAGGTGTGTGCTCCAAGATACTGCATGTGCCAAAATTAAAGAGGTGACTTTTGCTTCAAAGTTCTTTGTTTATGTTAGGTGTGATGTAAAACAAGGGCTCCTACGCTCTTTGCTGGCTGTTGGAGCTGGCAGCGTTACCAGAAGGTGGCCCAGAGCCCAGTTAGGTATTGTGTTGGGAGGTGTGTGTGCTGGTAGCGATACAGCGACGCAAGCAGTGAAAATCTTGCATAATACGTACTGTGAGTAAATAAATACTACTGCTCTTCTTTGTGAGCAGTTTGCATGCTAATTCATTATTTGAACACGCTAGATTATGAGTGTCGTTTTGAATTATCTTTATGGATGAACTGCCAAAGAGTGCTCAAGATGTCGGTCGTGTTTGAGTATTGATTTCTGTCCCTTTGCCTAGAAATTGGGGCTAAAAAAGATATTCCTATAAGCAAGAAAAAGAGAGTGAAGTGGAGTGAACTGGATGCAAGCTTCAGATATTTTCCCTGGGTTGCAAATGGCTTTACAGAGGGAGCAATTTGAACTTTAATCATTTTGTAACTTTGGCCTACAGTAGATAACACAGCAGGAATTTTTTCCAGGAATACTATGAACTTCTGATGTCAAAGCAAGAGCTAGAGATGGATCGAAGCAGCAGAACTGGTTTGTAAGTTTGTACAGAAACCTCTCCTACTGGTCTCTAGAGCCTGTTTAAATCTTTTCAGTAACTTTGTATTGGTGATACATGTATGTTGTATCATAGTTATGCAATTAATGTGTTAGTATTGCTGCATTTGGTCTAGGTCTTTTGATACCCCCTGTCCCCGATGGTTATCTTTCTGACCCTTGAAGCTGTGTCACAGAATTGGTGGGAGACTGAGCAGCGCAGGCCGTGAACTGGTGGTGTACCATGGCCTCCTCTGGGGCAGGGGGGGTCTCTGAGGGTAGGTCGCAGGTAGGAGCTGCTCCGTGGAAGTTCCAGCCCGTCAGCTCAGCGTGAGGAAGAACTGGCTGCATGACTGGGTCTGAAGATGTCTTATGCTGGTACATCAGCAACATCTGTTAATTTGCTTCCTCCCGTGGTGACAATTAAGGTTATTTGGCAGCCCTCATTCCAGATCAGCCTCTCTTGACGGTCTCGTAATGTCCTCCGTGGCATGAGAACTATATCTGAATTATTCAAAAGCAATGTGCAGCTAAAGAGGCACAGTCTTGCTGCAATTGCTTGAGAAGGCTTCTCGGTGTGGAATTCTCCATCGCCATACCGTATTGCATGCGTCTTGCCATTTTTATTTGGTTTTTCCATTGCATTTTAAAGGATTTTTACTGGAGCAGACAGTGCTAAACAGAGGCTTAGGATCGAAGTGGCTGTGCATCTCCACTCCAGTATCTTGTCAGCGTGATTTATTAGGGAGGAAATAGCCAACGCTATATTGAAAGCGTTAGACAGCATGGAGAAAATAGTAATTAATACAAGTAATGGGGTATAACAGTGGGCAAACACAAGCATTACGGTCCTATAGAAACTTCCAAATTGGGAAAATGAGGGTAGCAGAGGAAGAGATGTGTAGGTGAATAGGAACACTGGCTCGTTGTCTTCACTCAGTGTAGATTTAGGTACACACATTTAAAGTGTCGCATGCTTTCTTAAAATTACTTTGCTTATGGGCCCAGTAAAATCTGAAAGAACTTGGATTAACCTGTCACAACTATCAAGTATAGATAAGCCCTTCATATAATGTCAGACTGTAATTAGAGTACAGATGCCGCTAAAATAAAGCATCTTGCTGTAGTCTGATGACTGAGGTGTTGGTCTTACTGTTCCGTGTCAGCGTGTAGCCTGAAGATAGTGAGTCCTTAATCAAAGCTCGTTGACCTTGCCTGACCTCGTGATGTTGTGATTGATCTGAGCTGAGGAAGTGAGATAACTTCTTAAGTTTTTGTCTCGCTGCGTTAATTTTAAAGCTGTTCGCTTCCTCTGGTACTTTAGGAACAGCTGGTACTTTCTTCTGTATTACAAAAAGCAAAAGTTTTTGTTGTTGTTTTGGATTTTTTGGTTTGTTTCGTTTCAAGGGGTTAGCTACAAAAAGCATACTCCTTTATATGCATTTACATTCCTTCCCCTTCTCCCTCAGTGAGGTTTTGGCTTGAATCTAAAATAAGTATGTGTATCGTTTCTGAAAATTAGGTGAAGTTTTAATCTGGTCTTGTGCCTTGCACGGTGGCTTCATCTTGTAGGTATTCAGAGGTACTGCTGGTCAGCAAGCTTTCCACAACTGTCAGTTATAGTCTTGAGTTAAACATGGTGCGGTGAAGGAACTGTCTTGATCTGAATAATGTTCGTGATGGCAAATCACACAGTCTTGGGCTGATACTGAGCCAGTCTGAAAAAACGAGGTCCTGATGGTTTAGTTTATTTAATCTTTGCAATTTTCTGTCACGCTTATCTTCAGTTGGATGGTTCAGCTCATGTGGTTGAGGGTCTTCTGCTTGCTTAGCCTTAGCCTGGATTTTTTGGGCTTGGTGTCTGACCCTCATTCACCCCTGGAGATTTTTCCGTGTAGTGGTCATACTTGGCAGGTACACACAGGAGAAAATTTTCATGTTGATTTTTGCCTTGAAGAACTCATTTATTATTTGAGATAAGCAGCTTTGTTACACATACCTCTGCTTCCAGCATCAGGTGGAAGAGAAGTTTGCCTCATCGAGCTGTTGGATTTCCTCTTAACGGGATGTTTTTTGAGATTAAGTGGAAAGGACAGTACAGTCTTCCTTTTGTTGCTGTCTTATGTTGAACTTCAGCTGCAAATGCTCTCTTAGCTAAAATCTATCTAAATTTGAATTAGCTGGGGATCTTCTGTAAGCCGCCCTTGTTATGACTTGGCCAGACCTGGCAGCGCATTTACAAGTGGGAATGTTTCAGTGGCAGTCGGCAGCATAACAGCGCCTTGGAGCAAAGGAAGAGAAAACCTGTGTGATAACAAACTTCCTCTCTCCTTTCTTGTATAATGTGGTATTTGCCTGTAGGCACTAAGTCACTGAGCATTATATGCTGGAATAGTTGACTTCAGCCTTTCCTCCTTTGAAGCGTACCTGCTTCAGGCCTGCTGGAACGTGCTTCTTCTAGTTGCTGTTGATTTAGCAGTTTGTGGAGCTCACAGCGACCCTCTTAGGCTTCTCTGATGGCTGGTCTGCACTGCTCCGCTTCTACTCACCTTTTTGGTACCTCAGACTCTTTTGCTTAATCTTCAAGTTATTATTGAAATTATTTTTGAAAGTGGTTTTGGTAAGTGAGTTGGATGAATCTGGAGTGGGTCTCGGAGCTCTGCGCAGCCTCTCACTCTCCATTTGGTGCTTGTTTGTGTGCAGCCTCCCGACACGTGTTAATGCACAGCTTCTGGGCAGCGTGAGGAGCTCTGCCATGGTGGGGATGTCCCATCCTAGGGTGCCTTACAGCTTTCACCTACCTGATACTAAGCCTGGGTCAATTCTGGGGTTTTAGCTCAAACCATGTTAAGTCTCTTTTTTTCACCATGTGCTGATACTTCTGTCCTTATGTCCAGACAGAACCCAGCAACTGAGGTAGTTGTGTGAAATCAATTGTAAGCCCTCTTTCAACATCTATTGAAGTCTGTGAATTTTCAGATTTTGAACTCATGGAATGCATTTCAGTGTAGTATTTTCTAAACTTGTATCAGTAGTTTTCTGACAGCTGTACTAGCTGAAACTTGAAGGGGAAGAAGAAGATAAAAACCGTGATTTGATCCCCAGGGTTAGTCAGGACTGGCTTCTACAGATACTTTGAAGAATGAGACCAGTCACCTACATTGGAGGAGGAAGCATTTCTTTCAGGAGCTGACATCGAAGCTCTTGAGTGTGCATCTTGATCACTGGACTAGTAGAGGTTACCTTGGGAAACATTTCTCTGTGATCTGCTTGGGCATTGTCCCTTTTTGGTGGTGGTTGGTTGTAGCTTTCTATCTGCAGATGAGAATCAGAGCAAAAGGAGGCTGGTGACTCCCCAAAATGCTGTGCAGGTTGAGTGATACTGCTCCTGGCCCATGGTTTTTCTGGTCCCTGTAGATCCTGCCTTGCAAGTGGGAGTATCTGAGCAGAAGAGAACAAACCAGAATGAGAACAAACAGTTTCTCTAATATATACCTTTAAGAGAACATATTGCTGCATCATGAGTCCCAAAATGAATACCGTGGTGTTCAGCCTGAGCATAGTTCACTGTGCAACCTGTAATGTAAAGATAACAAATCATCAAAGTCAAAAGTTACCTGAAATGCTCCTTGTACCTTGCCATGCTGTGTGTGATTGTTCATCCTCCTCTTCCTTCAAAATGCCCCCGCTTCAGTGGCCTTTGAGCATTTGGAAGAAAGAGCGAGAACTGCTCCTGGGATTTTGGGTTTTGCCTGGATGTGACCACAACGCATCTAAACTTGAACTAGTATTTTAGCAAAGTGTTGCCAAAGTGCAGAAACAAATAATTAAAGGGTGATAAGCTTATTCTGAAGATGTGCTGAACAGGTAAGGTGGGATCACTGGCCATTTTGCTGGGAGAATATAAATTTAACAGGCGAACTTAAAACCTTGTGGTTTTGATAGCAAGTGCTAACTTAAAATCTTTTCATAAGATACTTCTAATATAGGGGAAGCGACCAAAGTGACTTGTGGCTCCAAACTGTGAACACTAGGAAACGTTGGAAAGCTTTAGGAACCTGCACTGCCTTTCCAGGCAGCACACTGGCACTTCAGCTTTGATTGGACAGTGTTCTTATGCTGGAGCTGAAAAGATATTAACAAACACAAGGTGAAGCTGTGGCTAGTTATTTGAGTGAATATTTTTGTATTACGTTATTTAGAGTTTGATCTTCTGTGTTACAGGAGCGGAGGTTATTTAGAGTTTCATTCTTTTCTTGGCTCTTCTGCCTGCTTAGCCAGCTAAAAAGCAGGCTTGCCACACAGATGGATGCGAGCTGCCTTTCTGGAGTTAGCAGCGTGCGTTCTCAGGTGTGTGTCACTGGTTTGCAGGGACAAGTGTGTCAGCAGTGGCAGCAGCTGGTAGGAACTTGGGCTTTACACAGCTGCTTGAGTTGGCTTTGAGGTGAGCAGCGTAAGGCTGGGACTGTGCTAGCATCTCTCTTCCTCCTAAGGGACTGGGATGGGCTAAATTGGGGTGGACATTTGAAAGCTTAAATCAACTGTGATGGAAGGAGACAGGAGTTAATAATTACATCGCTCTCCTTCCTTTCATTTGACTAATCTTTCAAGTCAAATAATTCATCAAGTCATAGACAAGAAGAATATTTGCCAGGTAGAACCCGCCGTATGTGTGTGAAAGTAGAGGACGTTTCTCCACTCTTTTCTGTGTCAGAAACCCCTGTTTTGATCCCGGTGTGAGGTTTGCTTGGCTTCATGTTGGGTGACCTGCCACACGCACAGCCATTTACCTGGTGGCAAAGTTTTTGGCTCCCATCAGAGTCTCCAGATGGAGATTTTTTTTTCCTGGGCACACATTATCCATGGGAAGCTCTCATCGGAAGTCAGCCTGCCAGGAGCGTGTGAGCCTCGCCTCTACCCAGATAGCACCCGTGGCATTTATTGGCAGGTCAGATTGTTTGTTTATGTGATAATGTTTACTGCACCAACAAAATAGTAGCAATATACTATAATGTATAAAGATGTATAAAGAACCGTCCTGATAGCCTGGCTTTACGAAGACCAACAGAAAAGCACACTAGCTGACCTGCTGTATCCCTCTGGTTTAATGGTGATATTTGCAGTACTGGTCTAATACACTTTTTTAGGGGCCAGACCTACCTGTGAGCATTTGCTGGCTGTAGCTTTTGGTACAATCCTAATATATACCCAAACACTACTGTGCTGTTGGGAAGGTGCAGCGAATAGATACTGAGCTACACTGTTACTGAAAGTTACTTTTACTTCTCATTAAGCTCTTAGTTACAGGAAAAAAACAAAACAAAACAAACAGACAAACAAACAAACAAAAAAAACCCAAANTGTAAACTGTTGTTTGGTCTTTTTAAGCAAGAGTGTTGTAAGGAATGGGAATTGCCAGGCTGAGGAAGTACTAATTCCTCACTGCAGGAAATAGATACCTCGGACTTCTCTGTGGTTTTAGTTGTTCGGAAACTTACCCCAATTTGTAGCTCCAGAATATATGAAGTGCATGCTAACAGTTGCACTTCAAACTTAAAGGCTTTTAAAAAATGTGTGTCTGTATGTTGAATTACGCGGTTGCACACTGCAGAGCTGCTCTGTACATGCATCTTTTCCAACTAATGCTTTTGTACAAGTGAGCTGAAGAAAAACACGGTGGTAGTGTTTTATAGGAGACGTTGGAATTACTGGTGTGTTTCAAGATAATTACATACTATGGGAGTTGAAGCCTTTTTGTCATTATGAAATAAAACAGCTGTTTCCCATCTCTGCTCTTCCCGCTTGGTTTTTCCTGCACAAAACCTTTCTCTCCTGCTTCATCTTCTTCTTTTGTTAGTACTTTTTCATTTAGCTCGGTTGAGGTAGCAGTTTCTCTTAATATGATTTTTTTTCCCCACTCCTCTGTTAGCAAAACTCACATCTGTCTTTGGCAGCACCCTGCCTGGGAGAAGAGAAGCAGGAGACTCTCATCACACTTACTGACAGAGATGGGAAGGAGAGACGACATGTAGATACTTTCCAGGGAACAAATAAAAGCTGTTCCCACACACGTAGTGATTCAGCTAGATTGTTTTCATGTATGGTATGATTTAAAAAAAAACAAAGCAAAACAAAAAAAGCAATGGGAAGAAGTAAGGGTACTTCTCAAAATGGTCTTTCCCGTTGGTATTTGATGGTTTTACTGGAAATGCTGTAAAACCAGGGAACAACTCTTAAGTATGCCTCAGAGCATATGAGTATGTCTGATTGTCACATACATATCAGTATGTCTGATTGTCCCCCTCTACTCTGCACTGGTGAGACCCCACNTGGATGTTAGGAAGAACTTCTGTGCTGTGAGGGTGGTGAGGCACTGGAACAGGTTGCCCAGAGAAGCTGTGGCTGCCCCATCCCTGGAGGGGTTCAAGGCCAGGCTGGATGGGGCTTGGAGCAACCTGGTATGGTGGGAGGTGTCCCTGCCCAGGGCAGGGGGGTTGGAACTGGATGATCTTTAAAGTCCCTTCCAGCCCTAACCATCCTGTGCTACAGCGTGGAGTTTGCCGGTGGATCGGTTGCAGAGTTACACATTGCTTATTGCTAGGGCCATGTTACAGTATTGCTTATTGCTAGGGTGGATTCAAGCATCTGACTTAGAATTAAGGTTCAGTAGGACTGTTTCTTTTCCTCTTAGAAGACAAATTTCTGTATGAAAAATTCTAGTGTGTCTGAATATATTTTAGGAAGACCAAGCACACTTTGCAATTTATAAACAGACAAAAAAGTGCTTGCCTCTACTTTCATAGGAAAAAAAAGTCTTTTACTTCTAGAGTAAAAAATGCACTTGGGGGTTTAATTAGAAATAACTTGAATCACTTTAAAGGCGATAGCAGTCAGCCTGATTGAAGCAAAGTATAAAATAAAAAAGATTGAATAACAATGTAATAGTTGAAAAGAACTGCCCACATTGCTTCGTTCTCCTGTGTTTTAAATTTTCTCTACTATACTTTTGGCCTTTCCATAAGGCAGGGCTATTGTAGTGCCTTTTATGATGTAGTTAAACCCAAAAGTCAGTATTAAATCCAGAACACAAAACAAAACCCCCTGATGTTAATTGGAGGAGTTTTAGGGGGTGGGTGTTGATTGGAAAGAGGAAAAAAGAGGGGACTACGGGGTATGCTTTCAAATATTTGCACAGGATAGAAATCGTAGGTCTTGTATGTTCAGGGACATCTTCTCTTGACTCCACAGCATTTGAAGAGAAATGCATGACCGATGAAGCGAACAAGCTTAACTCCATTCAAAATGTGTTTTCAAACTCAGTATCGGAGTTACTGGATTAATCCTGAAAGACATTAGTCCTGAATACAGGATCTGGGATCCTGAATCACTTCACTGTGAAAATTTTGCCCTCCCTCTGTCCTTAGAGGCAATTCTGTCAACTAATCAGCAGCCAACGGATGCTAGTTGGAAAGATGAAGCTGTTGTTGGGTAAATGCTGAGAGCTACTCAAACTCTGCTTGGGTGCTGGAGGTGGTCTTCTGGATGTAGGTAATGATACTTGAAGGTGTTTCTTCCCCTGGCTCCTTTTCGCCCCTTGCTGTTGGGGTGGAAGCAATGAGGGGTCCTCCTGGGGCTCCCCCCGGCACTTGGGGGAAGTTGGTGGTGGGATTTAACTCGGTCGTAGATGGATTAGGGAGGCTTGTGTAATCCTGTTATAAACAGACCTTGTCACTGGGAAGCTGGGGACAGGTAACAGATGCCTGGGCTGTAATGGAAGGGGGCAGAAATAAATCACATTTACCTTCCAAACTGCAATTCATTTGCATCTTAGAAAGCTGTTTGTACTTGATTTTTAGTGAGGTTTAGTAATCATATCACTAGAGGCTGAGGGAGATGGGTTTGTTCAGGCTGGAGAAAAGGAGGCTGAGTGGAGACCTTACTGCTCTCTACAGCTCCCTACACCTAAGGGGGAGGGTGTAGCCAGGGGGGTCAGTCTCTTCTTCCAAAGCACAGGCGATGGGACAAGAGGAAATGGCCTCAAGTTGTGCCAGGGGAGGTTCAGATTGGATATCAGGAACAATTTTTACACAGAAAGGTTTGTTAAGCCTTGGAATGGACTGCCCAGGGAAGGGGTTGAGGCACTATCCCTGGAGGGATTTAATCTTTTAAATGGGTTGACACAGTGCTCGGTGACATGGGTTGGTGCTGGTTTTTATCAAAGTTAGGTTGATGGTTGGTCTAGATGATTTTGAAGGTCCCTTCCAACCTAGACAATTCTGTGATATGGTGGTGGAATACCCATTTTTATTGCATGTGTGCTTTTAGGTAAACTGTGAAGAGATGGTCCATAAAGCTGTATGTCAAACAGGGGAACTGAAGAAAAAAATGCATGATCAAAAACCCTGCTCCTTAAGCTTTCCCAGTTTTGTCAGGTTACTAATACAGACATTTTTGGGGATGTTTCATTTTAAAGCTCCCATAGGGCATATGTAGTTCAAAATATGGTTACTGTGTGACATGTAATATATTGATAGGGTTCAGTAACTAAGCATATGAAAAGTGATGGTCAAAGTCTCTGAGGCTTTTGAAGATAGTTTGCTTTCTTATGCACAGTTTTAGTTTCCTTCGAGATCTGATGTATCAGTCACCGTGAAATGTAACTGCCTATTAAATCACCTGTGGATGCAGTTAGATGGCTTTTCAGTAGCTTAAAATCTAGCAAATATTAAAAGAATTTTTCTGCTACAGAGGACCGGGGTGGTAGAGAGGGGACCTCAGCAGATGCTTCATATTTACAGTTCCCTTCACCACCCTAGTGTTTGGTTTCGCTTGTGTTTGTAGGTGGGAAAATAATTTGTGATCTTTACAGTGTTTGCTGTTGTTCCTGCTTTGTTACTCAACACATGTAGATGGTAATAGTAACCTAGAAATCATTTTATTAAGCTTATGGAAGATGAGTGTTAAAAGTGAAAGTCATTTTGGGAAGCTGTTGCATTCCCCATCTTACAGAGTGTCAGTTTTGCTTTTAAAATAAATACTAAACCAGAAATAAATAAAATAGTGAGGGGGAGAGGGAAGATTGGGGCTCCCTGTCTTTTCTTTACCCGCATTACAATTTTGTTCAAAGCTTCTGCAGGATCAAATAAGTTGCACACGGGGAGAGCGAGAAAGCTTTGCTTAGTTCATGAAATTTCCAAAGGATCAGAATTTTCTGCCATCATTCTGGGTTTTTTTACAGTTACAAGAAGCTGTCTTTTACTTGGTGAAGCACCTTGGGCAGCTTCAAACTGAAGTTGTCTCTTCTGCTGTGCAGTGTTAGCTTTCCTCTTGGGAGTGGAAGGAGGGATGCAGTTGGGACTCTCGAAGTACTGATGCTTTCAAGGAGCTGAAATACCTCAGGTTCCTCCTTCACATCCTTCCCCAAAGACATTTATAAACTTGAAATTCTATGATATTTCTTTTTGTTGCCTTTGATTTTATGGTTTTTTTTTTTTTTTTTTTTTTCCAGACACAAAATGATAGG
>VZRU01002157.1:24755-66002 GCA_013398155.1 Pedionomus torquatus
TATTTATTTTTCCATATTAAAAAAAAAAAAAAATAGGATTTCTGGTCAAATCCCGATAGGTTTTTTGGTCAAATGAGAGGTGGTCTTTATTTCTAGAATAATACATCCCAACATTTTCTATCACACATAGACACAAAGACAGGCTAGGCCTGCTGTAATCAAAGAAAGGGCATAAGGTGTGGCAACATTTAGTCTCGTTAATATATGTTTACTGAGATGAATTGGAACATGTCAGGCATGCAGGCACGCTTGTAAAGTAGCACATTTAAAGAAAAATCTTCAGACACTTGTAGCTTCACTGAAAAAGTCTGCAGCAGGGCTTCTAGTCCAAAGACCTGTGGCCTTGAATGAGTCTATTAAGGTGGAACACCAGCGCTGCCCCGTTACCGAGACCACGTTATTTTTAATGGGCAGTTAAACTGAACTGCCATATCTTACAAATATAAAGGAACTTTCTTTTTTTTTGTACGGGAACAAACAAGTCTGCAGATCTCTTTATTGACCTTAAAATCTGTAGTGCCTCTTTCTGCTGACGATGGGTTTTTGCTGGTACTTCATTCAGTCAAAACAAGAGTTTCTTCTTTGAGAAGAGCTATGCTGTTTTTTATGAAAGGTTGGATTAAAGAGAAGCCAGAAAAGTTGCTTTTACAGCTCAGGATGGTTTTATGGGGACACAGTTGGATTTTTAGCATAATTGAATCTAACACGGTGTTCATTTCCAGAATGCAGATTTGTAGTCATAATCATCTATCTGCAGATAACTGAAAATAAGGACTTGTTAGCCAGAACGGCAAATCAAATTCAGACAGAGAAATCTTTAGTATAAATAATGTTCTTTGATCCTGCCAGGGTAAAAGATGGTGTTTTGACATGAGTGACTTAAACCCACTGCTCATTTCAGATCTTCTTAACCTATTTTTTGGAATACGTTTTTTAGAAACTGGCAGAATATGACAAGAGCATGAATTCCATACAAGTTATATGTATGTGCCGCGTGCGTTTGTGTGTAAAATACGCTCGCTTTTTTAAGGTAGTTCATGTAGTTCTGGACAACGTATTAATGATGTGTGGGAGGAGCGCTCTCCGCTCGGTGACAGCCGCCTCGGCACAGTTGTGAGAGTCAGTGGCTGGTAATGCTCTCCTTGAGCAAAACTAGTAAGTTTTCTAAGGGAGGTGCGAAAGAGACTTCAGCATCTCTCAGGGGTGTTGTGTAGCTCTCCTCTAACCCAGGTAAACGCTGCTGTACGCTCTATTCAAGAGCAGGAGTAGTGGGGGGACCAGGCTGCCGGGAACTTAGTGCTTCCAGAGATACTCTGTTTGTAGGACAGACTGTGAAAGCTAGGTCTTTTATATTAAAAATAAATTTATATAAATTTATANTTCAGTGTAAACATTTTTCCTGACTATCCAATCTGAATCTCCCCTGGTGCAACTTGAGGCCATTGTCTCTCTCAGCCTCCTTTCTTCCAGGCTGAACACCCCCAGCTCCCTCAGCCTTGAGAGAACAGTTTTTCTTTAAGCTACTGAAACTGGTTTTTGTAGCCGTGATCTGCTTCAGAAGGAGAAGCAAATGACAAGGCCAAGCCCACAGTGACAGCCGAGCACTGATCTTAGCTCTAACGGGCCTGGGAAGAAGCACACACCCCGCACTTGAAAACTGAAGTTCACTTTTCAGTTGGACCTGGCTCCAAGTGCCGTGGCTGCCTGTCCTCGCTGTTCTTGAAAACGTTAGAGAGCAAGAGCCTGCCAGTTCCTTCTTCTCAAGTCGGTAACTGCTCTTCAAAGCCTGACTCTGTGTTTTGTCTGCTGTTGGTACGTCGAGGAGGAATTCTGCTCTTGTACACCCTTCCATTTTCTGGAGGCTCAGGAGGAATAGGCAGTGACAGCAGCGGTGCCAGGTTATAACCTGGAAATTACTAATGTTAGAATCTTAGAATCATAGAATGGTTAGAGTTGGAAGGGACCTTAAAAGATCATCAAGTTCCAACCCCCCTGCCATGGGCAGGGACACCTCCCACCACAAAGCCCCATCCAGCCTGGCCTTGAACCCCTCCAGGGATGGGGCAGCCACAGCTTCTCTGGGCAACCTGGGCCAGTGTCTCACCACCCTCACAGCAAAGAATTTCTTCCCAATATCTCATCTAAATCTCCCCTCTTCCAATTTAAAACCATTACCCCTTGTTCTGTCGCTCCACTTCCTGACAAAGAGTCCTCCTCCAGAAGAAAGTTATTCTTCTCATACTTAATTCACTCACCTGCTCGGGAACTGAGCTGCTGAACTCAACTGTGTTCAACTTCCACAGTCTTTGGTTGTAATTTTTCAGTCGTTTGAGTTAATCACTAACCTCCTGGAAATCTGTGTTGGTTTAGCTACTTGTAAGATTTAAGTTTTGAGTACACACTCTGAGAAGGTGGGGTGTTGTCTGGTCCAATGTCCTCAGCTTCAGCTGTAGTGTAAAGCGATAAGTTAATGTTTAAGCTGTTCATTTTGAGCCATAGATGCAGCGAATCCAGCTAAAATAAACTTGGGAGTTAAACATACATATTTAGTTTGTAGTTTCTCACTAAATAGGTAGGTGAGATGCACTCTATAAAAATGAGATACCAAGAAAAAGAAGATCAGGCTTCCTGAATCAGCAGGTGTAGAGCTGTGTGGAATGTGTCTGTGCACATACTTTTTGGTTGTTTTTTTTTTCCTGTTCCACTTCGGAAAATGCTGAAAAAGCAGGTGGAGGGGGGTAAAACTAGGTATCCTGGACTGTTACTTTATTTATAGAAGTTAGCAATTGTGTCATTTGCTCTCTTACTCAAGGGAATGTGCTTAGAAGGAAACATTCCTGGTAAGTGAGAACCGTTCTTGGCATCCGCAGGGCTCTGACCATAAGAAAGGCTTTAATTACACTGAGAGGGAACAACCCCAAACAGTAAACCAAAGCATTTTAAGACAAAGTTTTTTGACAAGTGGAATATGAAAATTCAACTCTTGAATAAATAACTCCTTACAGAGTGCAATTTAGGATGCATTAGTTGTAACATCCTCGGCTTCGTTTCCCAGCCTTACGTGGCCTTGTAGATGTGAAAAGAAGAAACGTCACGTACTTCACGGCCTTCAGGTTTGAAAATACTGTGAGTGTGAGTGGAAGTAGAAAGGTGAGCTCTACTTAGCTGGACAAACTTCAGGAAAATCTACTTCATGATGTAGAAGGAAGGGATATGTAAATTGGCTGAGGAGAGATTATTTTGTTTCGATGGAAGGATTTTGGTAGCAAGGACTTTCCGAGCTTTTGCGCTTTTCCAAGTTGTGTTGTGAGTAGTGAGGTCATATTTGGACACGTACCCTAATTAAAGCTCCTTCAGGAACTTTGGAATTTCACATGAACAAGTTCTCGGCTGTGTAGGATAAATAGCATACAGGAGTAGTACATGACAAGCGCTGTGAATCTGAAGTTATTTCCCAGTGGAAATACAAACTGCTGTCTGCGTAGAATAAAAACAGAATTGGCAGTGTTGGCACTCCACAAAAAGTCATGCTTACATCTCTCAAGTCATAGTAGTGTCCTGTGTTTGGGATGCTTTAAATCCGTCCGTGGCTACAGAGCTTCAACTGTTTAAATTCCTGCTCAGTAGTAAATCAAAATCCCTTAAAATTTCTGTTCCGCTTTCCCCCCTCTTCCACTTCCATCTTCCCAGATTTGACAGGAGAGGGGTTCAGGTGTGGGTGTGGGTGTCGTTTGTAATAATTCAGTGTTTCTCATACTCCAAATTATTGTACAATAGCAGATGTTGCCTCATTCCTTTTGGTAGAGGTCACCTAAGTGGTATGAGTAAGTTTATGAATACTTTCAGGGTTGTTTATTGGCTAAAGACTCGCTTTGCTGTTCAGCTGAACACACTATTTTGTTTGATAATGTGAAAGCACATTCGGTTTTTTCCAAACCCGTCGGTGGTGGCTTTATTGTGCAAAAGCACTTTGCAGATGGTTTTGGTGGCCAAATACATCCTTGTTGGACTGAACCCCCTTTCACAGAGGATGCCTCTATATTACTGTCCTGGATTAAAAATAGTAATAATAATTATTATTGCATTCTCAGCTTTGCATGGTGCCTTTAGGCTTTTGTCAAGATCTAGTACAATGTCCATGCTAGTTCTGTGGCATCTCTTGCAGTCTTCTCTAGTTTGAGAAGCTCGGAATTTTCAACATTTACTGCCAGTGTGTTGATTTAGTTGATGGCCAGGGGGTAAAAAAAAGGTGAGGTGATACAAACTAATCAAGAGGAAGCGCTCATACTGATGCTTGGTCTACTCAAGTGTCGAGACACTTGCAAAACATCTTCTCTTCCCATCTCCCCCTTTTTCTTACTCAGAAGGACAAAAACTTAAAAAGTGGGTCACTTGGCATACAAATAGGTGGCAGTCAAGCCAGTGCAGGAGATGTGTTAAAGCAGAATAGACACGTCTGTAAGGTGGCTCCAGGAAACGCAGCAGAAGACTCTCTGGTTGAAAATGAGTCCAACTGTAGATATTTTTATTTTGAAGTCTCACCAGTCCCCATTTAAGCCTTAGTGCATGAGTCCTGCCTCCCTGCGAGGCTTGGCCGAGCTAATGAGAGTGTGGTTTCGGACAGCTTACTGTGGAAATCCATCGCTTCAGCCATCGCTGCCAGGCAAAATCCAGCACAAGAAATGAAAAAATTTCTTTCCTCTGAGGGTGGTGGAACAGTGGAACAGGTTGCCCAGGGAGGTGGTTGAGGCCCCTTCCCTGGAGGTATTCAAGGTGAGGCTCAATGAGGCCCTGGGCAACCTGGTCTAGTTGGGGGTGTCCCTGTGACTGCGGGGAGGTCGGACTAGATGGCCTTTGGAGAGGTCCCTTCCAGCCTGGATGATTCTATGATTCTATAAATCCCTGGGATGTAAAACTTTTTGAAACTTCTTTTGTTTGTTGTTTATTCAGAAATAAACAGAGTTGTGTTACTTGCCCAGAGAAGCTGTGGATGCCCCGTCCCTAGAGGGGTTCAAGGCCAGGCTGGATGGGGCTTGGAGCAACCTGGTGTGGTGGGAGGTGTCCCTGCCCAGGGCAGGGGGTTGAAACTGGATGATCTTTAAGGTCCCTTCCAACTCTAACCATTCTGTGATGATGTGCTCTGTAATTCAGAACAAAATATTGGTATCTGTAATTCAGAAAAAAATAAATAGGTATGCAAATCATATTTAAAACATACATGTAAACTTAAGTTTAGAAAATGTGTCTAAAAACTAAAGAGTATGCTCTGAGGGATGGAAGCAAAAAATAAATCTAACTGATACTGTTTTTTTTAAATTTTCTGTCATTCTGAAGCGTTTTTATATCTTGTGGTTTCTGGCTTTTGCCAAACTGGGTGATGGTGAAATTTTTTACATCACAAAGAAGGCTTTGTAATAATAATAAAAAAAGGTCAAAGTTACGAATGTCTTGTGGGTAATAGCAGTGAGGGTTGTCTGCATGGAGGATGCGTGTGCTTTAGCAGAAAGGAATGGTCTGCCTGTGAGCGATACCAAAACCGACCGACGGAGGGTGGCAACACCCAGCCTTTACAGGCAGCTTGATTGAACTTGCTTGTCTTCTGAAGCCTGAAAATCTCTTTTCATGTGTCCTCTCCTTGTGTTTCAGGTGCAGATATTTGGAAGTTTTAAAACTGGTTTATATTTACCTACAAGGTTAGTAATTTTTTAAGTGTAAATTCTGTACAAGAGGAAAGAACACGTGGAACCTGTCCCCCCAGAGTGATTTATCTGATCTCCCAATATCTGTGTTACTGTGGGTATACTCGTTGTATTAAGAAGGTGTTAAGTTACTAGGGCTCTGCAAATTGTATGGAAATACAGTAATTAAGACTGTAATACGTGTGTCCATATAGATTTTACCTATATCAGTAGAAGATCTGAATTACCGTGTTGTCAAAAAGGCTTATTTTGTGATTTGGCTTCGTTAAGTGATTGAACCAAAATAAGAGGTTGGCTTTAAAAGAAGAGCTAAATTTTATCTCCACAGACAATTAAAATGAACCATTTAACATTACCTCAATAATGTCAGCATCAAAGAGAAAAGATTATGTAGAGAATTGATTTTTTCTTTCAGTCTTTTTTTTTTTGGTGAAGTCTGTGCAGTAGTCAGCCTCTAACTTTTCCAAATTTATTACTGGTTTTCATAAAAGTCATTACTCGGTGACACTGGTATCTTTTGTGTAGAAATTGTGTTTTTGATAATTAAATACAATGACAGGCTTAAATGGCTGCAGGGGATAAACACATTTCTTATGCCTGAGGTTAACACCTGAATTGATTCCCTACTTTGGGAATGTGAGGAATTAATATCTAGTACTGACTGTAAGTGATGGGGACCCACGTCGTTGTTTCATCTCTCTGAAAAAAGAATGTATCTGACAGGTGCTTTATTGGTCTAAGGAGCTGCAGGAAAGCTGAACTGCTCAGTTTCTGTTTGGAAAGTCAGCAGTGAGGTGTACAAATACACATTGTTTTCACATTTGGGTTCTTGGCCTTTTTTTTAGTGATTTTCAATAGGCTTGATTAAACTTCATTGGATGCTGATAATGCAACTCCTGTCCACACGACTGATAGCGATAGTTCTTTACTAGGTTTGCTTGAGTGTTTTGAAACAGCTGTATCAGAACTGCTTTGCTGTTGTCTGTTTAATTTCATATACTGCCTTTTCTCCGTAATTGTTTCAACTGAGTTTTTGGAGGAGAAGAAATGCAGATACTTTAAACATAGTACAGAAACCCACAGAAACCCTGCCTGTGGCATTTCTTGCCAAACTTTCAAAATAACTGGCATTTTTGTGTTGGTAATCAGCTCGTGGTTGCTTTCCACCAGTGTCCTTTTGAGTTTGAGTTCAGGCGTGAAGTAGGGTGTCAGCTCCCCGTGTAGTCCAATGGATGTATATACGTATAGGGGGGAAGCATAGCAGGATGGAAGCACCTCTTCAAGAAGCTAGTAAGTTAATAAGTGAAGTTAATTAGACGGTTCGATCTTACTTAACAGCTTGTTGCTTCCTGAAGTCGACATTGCCATGTTTTCCTCTCTCTTTCCCTGCTCCCTGTTCTTGGCAGTAGGGGCTGGTTACCATGTGCCCACTGCTGCTCGGGCACAGGGAAAAACAACTTGGAGCTGTGCAGAAGCAGAAAATCACCCCAGAATTTTTTGAGGATTTTTGTAAAGCCTGGGGGGAGGGGAGGGGTGTTGTTTTCTGCCAGGCCCATTAATATGTTGAATTGATTTGTTGTGGATGAGACAAATACCAGACCTAGAGCAAAGGAGGAGACCGAGCCGTGCATCTGGGGTAGAGGACTGGGAACGGGAATGTCCCTTCTGGTGACAAGCTGTTAAATGGCTTTACTGGTCAATACAGGCCAAAGGTGGCGATTCACAAGCTCATTTCTTGCTCTGAATCACTGTGGAGAAGCTGATCGCTCTCTGCTAGCACTGTGGCCCCAGGAGACTTAATATCTGTCCCCCCGCCCTTGGTAACCTGAAATGCTGTGTATTTCCCGGAGTGTAAGAGTTTGTCCCCACCCTTTTCCTCAGAAAATAAAGAATGAATTATTTGGTTAAACTCCATTCTGTCAACTTCATTGTAGTTGCCTGTGGATGTCAGTTGCTTATCTTTTAATTTGAATAAAACTGTTTTTTCTTTCTATTTCAGCGATATCGATTTAGTTGTGTTTGGAAAATGGGAGACGTTACCTCTTTGGACGCTGGAAGAAGCTCTTAGAAAGCACAATGTAGCAGATGAAAACTCAGTAAAGGTTTTAGATAAAGCAACTGTAAGTTTGGGGAAAGAGGGTATTTCTTTCTTTTAAGTTAAGTTTCTAATCAAAGCGAGATCTTGGTTAAATGGATGAATTTTCATAAGCAGAAACCATTTTGTGTATGAATTTGAAATAGAACCAATAGAACTTTTCTATTCCGTACGTTTTTTATTGCCGACAAAATAATTGATAGTGCTCCAACAAGCATTTCTTCTGTTGGGGAAAACCATATGGATTTCCATACTGCACACCGTAGGCTTGCTCTTAAGTGAGGTCGTACCAGTAGTTGTGAATGAATGTGATTGGACTGGTGACTTTCTGGACTGAGTTTGTACAGAAGTAACCAATTTGGTTTTTTCTTATTCTGAGTAAGCAGACGTAGTCCTTTTTCACATAGAAGTAGTAAGTACAGCCTTGTATAGATATGCTAACGGTACGTCTTATGCCGGATAGGATTTATGTCATTAGAACTTCTGTTAATTACAAGAGTATGTAAGAATGGTGGTGTCTAAACAGGTGTCTAATTGATGGCTGTTATCAGAGAGAGAGGGAGCGTGAAAGGCACTCGGAGGTACGTCAGAGTGCTCTCAGTATCTGGTGCTTCTTGTTTGAAGATAATTTGGATGAGGAATCACTGCTCCACCATGACACAAGCGTGTCTTAACAATATCTGTTACCATTTATCTTTATTTCTTAAGCATTTGTCTCCCTCTGGTGTCTGTTTTTCCCCACTAGAGCTGTGCTTCTGCACCAGGAACTGACTAAAACCAATTCAAAACACATCACTTTGAAGATGAAGTGTAAAGTTCCCTTGAACAGGGTAGTGAACCGAAAATAGAATTTGTGAGTTAGAAAAGCAAAGTGCATGTAAACAGATTGGCAACGAGTGGGAGACCGTAAATAGACAGGAGTCCCGTGCTCTCTGTCTGCCTCCTCTACAAATTCATAAAACATTTCAGTTTCACTGGTGCCTGTAAGTATGAATGAAACCAAAGGTGGCTTGGAAATCTGTATTGACTTCATCTGTCTTTCTCTTGCAGGTACCTATTATTAAACTGACAGATTCCTTCACGGAAGTGAAAGTTGATATAAGCTTTAATGTACAGAACGGGGTTAAAGCAGCCCAGCTCATCAAAGATTTTATCAAGGTTAGGCAACACTGTCATAGCACTGCACAGCTGAGTATTTGATGACTTGATTTTCTGTTTTACTTTGCATCCCTACTGGAGATACGCTTTCAGTTTCTCTTATTTTGGGCTGTCTGATACTATTTTACGACGTTCTTAGGTTCTAGATCTATTGTCCTGAAAGGCCTCTTGCATCCCTGCTCAGGGTAGGAGGGTGGAGTGGGTCTGGAGACCGACCTTCTCTCAGCCTCTGTTCGACGAACAGAACTCACTTGTGTTGGCCACCCCTTCCCTGCTCAATCAAGACCAGTCATTTGGTGCCCTGTAACTCCTTGTTGGGGAAAGAAGGTGCCCGGGTTCTCTGCTGTGGCACTCCTGCCTGGCAGCAGGCGGCTGACTTCAGACTGCACACCCCGAGCGCTGTCGCGGGGCAGGGCAGGCAGTGCCCATTTGGTTTGCTGTTACGCTCCACATATAAATTTATTTTTAGATCAGTCTGTAAAGCCATGATTGCCCAAAATTGCTTACCTACTTCTTAATTTCAAGTCTGTTCTTGAGACCTGAAGGCATTTTTGTGTGCTTGAAAAAAGAATTGTTAGCGAGTTCCTGCTGCCCAGGCTGGTTGTAACCCTTCGGTGAGGCTGCCTTGGCCTTGGGGCAGGGCCCGTGCCCTCTGGGGTGCAGCCCAAAGGGCAGAGTGGCTCTGGGGACAGTAGGCAGGGTCAGCTCACAGCCCAGCAGACGAGTCCCCAGTGAGGAGGTGGAGGCTGAGGACACCAGGTGAGTGGTGAGGGACCACCTCAGTGCACAGCAGTGTGGCTCCAGCAGGCTCCCCAGGAGCAGCTGAGGTGAAACCCGGCTCTGGAGGGTAACGTGGGGGACGCTCCCAACCAGGCTTCCCCACGTGGTGCTTCCCCACACGGCTCTTTGCCCAGCAGCCCCAGCCAAGGCCATGCAGCTCTGCCACACCAGAGCTGGCCTTGGGCAGGGGAGGCTGAGCCTGGTGTGGCCGGGGAGAGGTGGCACTGGGCCCTGGCACATGGCAGGTAGTGGCTGTGCTGCCGTGGAGGGCCATTTGCTGTCTACTTGCCAAGTGACTTCGCTGGTTCTCCTGAGGATCTCTCTCTACTAAACGCTTGCAGGGCCTTCTCTTGGGTCTTACTTTGCCCCATGTCAATGAAGCCCTAACTGAGGTGTCATGTTCAGTGTTACCCTTAGAAATGCCTGTTTCTCTTCATCCAGTTTATTTAGAAAGTGTGAGGCAGATGAAGCTTTAATTAAGGTTTTGCAGTTCCCTGAGAAAAAAAGCCCCGTCTTTAAATTTTGCCTTCAACTACATTCAACATTTTAGTTTGTGACTGTAAGTTCTTAGTAGTTCAAAAAGGTGATGTTGGGGTCTTCCCCATCCTCACCCTAAGACACTTGCAGAGAAGTTCTTGGAGAACTTCTTCTTTGCCTTTAATGTGTTGCAGTCACAGATACCGTGATCCACATCTCTTCTCAGACACTGAGGAGCTCTTTAGCTCGGTGTTGATCAGAGGAGTGGTATTCCCGAGCCCCTTTGCCCCTCCTCCCCGCGATGGGGTGCCCAGGGCGCAGGCGTAGCCCCAGCCGCCCCTGCTGTCCCAAAGCTCCGCTTGTGCAGCGTTTGCACACCCCTAAGGGAGTCCGTGCGGACAAACCCTTTGAAGCACCGGTCACCCAAAGGTGAGTATTTGGCTCCTTTGAAAATCTGACCTGGGTGTAGCGATGTTGAAGAAGTGTTTTGAGCGCTGGGCATCTGAAGCACCTGCAGAACAGGGCTCTCGGTCCGCTTTGGGATGTCACCTTGGCTGGTTTTGTTCCAGACCCGGGGATCTCCGTAGCCCCTCCTTTGCCTTCCTTTTCACTTTTGTGAGAACGACAAGTGTGTTTATGTATTCAAGCGCAGTCATTCTGATTTTATGAGGTAATAACTTTTTTCTGTTGTTAATATCTACCGCCAGAGTTGAAGAGGTAATTGTCCTGATCACAGGCTTCTCCCCATTACTAAAAATAGCGTTAGAATTAGACTAAGCTTTGAACCTTAACGTAACGGATAGCTTCAGAGTGCGTTCTTAGCATCAGCTCTATATCTGCATCGCAGCCTCCTAACACCTTTGTGTTTCTCTTTCAGAAATATCCTGTATTACCCTATCTAGTTTTAGTATTGAAACAGTTCCTGTTGCAGAGGGACCTTAATGAAGTTTTTACAGGTGGAATCGGTTCTTATAGTCTGTTTTTAATGGCTGTCAGTTTCCTTCAGGTAAGCTCAATGAAACCCGTTGATGCCCATGGTGCAAAAGGATGTTACGTTAAGATGGAATTTAATCAGTACGTTAAGGATGGTTGCAGAATGGGCAGGAATTTAATCAGTCCTTAAATTTAATCTTCTTTGCGGACTTGTACCCCCTTTTCATTTAAAAATAGGCACATCCTGCCTGTCTCCTGTTCTTTCTCTTACTGGTTCCTTTGGTGTTAGGGATGTTTGGAACATCTGCTGGTGCACCACTACCAGGATTATATGTCATTCGTGGTAAAATAAACATGACTATTTTGTAATTTATTTGGAGAAGCCACATAGGTTGGTGTTAGATGCAGCGGTCCTTGGTTTCCAGCTCACACACCCTGGATGTGCTTTAATGAACGCAACAGAATTTTGCTTGTTTGTCCAGGTTTTTAAGTTGGTATCAAGTAAACGTGTTTTACAAGTTTCTCTTAAATCAGAGGGGAGAAAATGCACGAGCTAAATCTATATTGTGTCTGGGGGGAGAAAAATATTGTAGAAATAGGAAGTAGCCAAGCTGTGGCTTTATCCGCCTTGTTCTTTTCCTTGTACTAAACGTCGCTAGAGAACTGTGTGTGCGTGTCTCTGCTTTCCCAGATCCTAGGTGCTTTTACACCTGAGCCTCCAGCCGGAGCTCGGTGTTTGCCCAGTGCCGTTGCAGGTGCCTGCTGAGCACAAAAGAAACGAAGGCAACAGCCGTGTCATTCACAAAGAAAACAAAATGCCTCCCAACCTTGATTTTTTTCTGATGTTGACTAATAGCATTTCCAAGTCAAGTTATGCATCTGTCGCAATTGTGAACTTGGTTTTGTTCATAACCTCCTACTCGGGGCACAGTGTACCGTTTCTAGAGCTGTGTACATTGAAAGCCTGTATTTGGACTTCCCAAACCCAGGTTGGGGAAGTGCAAACATCTGGGCTTTTTTACAAGAACCCCGCCATTAGTGCTAAAAGTTCACTTACTGAACTGAAAGGTGAAAGACAAACCCATTAATACTTGCCAGCCTTATTTTGTAGAATTAATTAGTTTGTGGAAGTTTAGAGATAGTTTATAAAAGTTTTGCTAGCATCATGTTTTAAAGATGCAGACCTGCTTTATCAAGGGAAAATCCTGTATTTAGACATGGCTAGATGACATTTTATTGTTACATCTTACTGGACTTAGAGATGTTTGCTGTGAAATAGAAAAGGCACTTAAAAAGACTTGAAACTCGGAAGTCTTAAGAAAATGACTTTTTTTTCTCTCTTCTTAATAGCTGCATCCCAGGGAAGATGCCTGTATGCCCAGTGCCAACTATGGTGTTCTTTTAATAGAGTTTTTTGAATTATATGGACGTCACTTCAATTATCTGAAGACTGGAATCCGAATAAAGGATGGTGGCTCTTACGTTGCCAAGGATGAAGTGCAAAAAAGCATGCTGGATGGCTACAGACCATCGATGCTGTACATCGAAGATCCCTTACAGCCAGGTATCTTCATAACCCAAGATTTCACATATTGACTTCAGAAAAAATGTTAGGGGAATGCTTAATCTAGAGGAGTTAAATCAAAGAATAGCATGGAAAGACCACCAAAAGCCAAACAAACGCCTCATTTGTGTCCCTGAACACAAGATGCACTCGGAACACAGTGATTTGCTTCAAGACACTGTGTCAGCCAAGAGCGTGCCTGTACCGCAGGCAGGGTGTGAGAGGGCACCCCAAAGAGCTTCCGTGTGCTCAGTGGTGGCAGCAGCGGAGCTCCAGCAGCCTGGGCCCCAGGGTGGGCTGGATGCTCTTGCATGGACGCCTCCTGCTCCCCTGTCTCACGGTTGCACCTTATAATGCACCCGTATACCCCTGCACACGCTCTGCTCCTGCTCTCTCATTCTGTAAAGTCACAGAAACACGTGGTGGTTGCGTTCCGTACCGGTACCTTTAGGTTAAGGTTAATCGTTGACTTGAACGGGTGGGTCAAGTGCTGTTCTTAGGAAAGAATTAACGTATTTCTGATCTAAAAAAATGTCATCCGGGATCATATTTTAGGTGTGTAATATATGCAGTCCATGACTTTATATTGTTTTTCTTGATGTATTGCACTTTTACCTGGAGAATTGCCATTTTGGACTTCCGCACGTGTAAATTCATATAGGTCTTTTAAGCTCTTTCAATATTTGTGATTCACTAATCCTTTTCTATTCCACAAGAAGTAATTGCAGTGAGTTGGGACTTAAGGGCAATTTGAAAAAATAAATAAATTACTGTTTCCTGTCTAAAAGGAGGTAACCACGGTTTCAATCTTATTTATTTATTTAATTATATTCTTCTTCTAAGGTAATGATGTTGGGAGGAGTTCCTATGGTGCCATGCAAGTGAAACAGGCTTTTGATTATGCCTACGTTGTTTTGAGCCATGCAGTTTCCCCCATAGCTAAATATTATCCTAACAATGAAACGGAAAGGTAAATTTTACAAGTCTATATCTCAGACATTAATTGCTTATAAATTTGTGTACCTAAAAATGAATTGCGGTGACGTTTGATTTGTTGTTTGCTTTTCTTCCCCCTCCCCGCCTTGGTTTACAGTATATTAGGTAGAATAATTAGAGTAACGCAAGAAGTGGCCACGTACAGAGACTGGATATCAAAGCAGTGGGGGATGCAAAGTAGGACGGAGTCTTCGTGTAACGGTAAGTCCTGACTAAGCGTGGCTCACAGCGGGGAACTTCCTCCGTGTTGTGCCCATGCAGGTGGTGGTGTAGCTTTTGCCCCACATCAAGCAACGTTTGCATCTTAACAGAAATTTCCTTTTTTTCCCTCAGTGGTGATGGACTTTTTCTTGTGTTCTCATCTGGAAAATTTAGATTTGTACAAGAATCAAAAGACCGTACCGCAACAGCCTCGTTCCACTGCCACGGGTCTGGTCAGCACAGGAAAGGTGCTGGCTTACAAAGGGAGGCTCTTGAAGAGCTTCCAATTTCAGTTACATATGTCATTACTGTCACACTTCCTTTATCCTTTAAAAATGGACAAGGCGTCAGTGTGTAGACCCTTGTGGCACTGCCGTACCTCCTGGTAAGGGCAGACAGCCATGGGTCAGTCCCACAAGCTCCAGAGTTACCACCTCTTGGGATGGGTGTGTTGGACTCCATGTACAACTACGCGCAGTGGGGCAACAAATGTGTGTTGTAGAAATCAGAGGTAGATCTTGGGAATCTTTAGGTGAAATAAAACAGTAATTAAAAATAAATAAAAATAAGCCAGTAGCAGGAAGATTATGGTGGCAGTTACAGGGGTTGTCTCCTAGATTTAGTTTAGATGTAAACTCAAATTATTTTCTTTTTATTAAGGTAGTGGTTAGTGAGATACAAGAGTTCTGTATCTTGTATTTTCAGTGCAGGGTATCATATGAAGCAACCAGACTTATCTGGCCTTCTTAAGACCTTTTTCTGGCAGAAGAAAGATGGGAGTTGCTGAGTATTGGGCATATAGGAACAGAATTTATACCTGTGTTGAGGTGTGTCGTGTTATTAAGCAGCACGTCTGAGCACTTCTTCTATATCTTATCTCACTTCCACCTCAAACTCTAGGTAACGCTTGGTGGTTTTCATAGTGTACATGAATGGATCTTGTCAGGAAACCACCACACCCTCTGCCAGGTGTTGGCTTCCCGCACGCACTACAGACACACACATGTGCTTACGTGTATCAAAAGTACATACATGTGCAGATGTCTGTACATGTCCTGCTGGCTAGAATAAATATTTAATACCTGAGGCAGTATTAAAAAACAAAAAGCAACATATTTTAGCAGTTAATGTGTGGTGATGCTTCTACGATTTGTTTTTAATAGGTAATGGAGTAACCTTGATAGTAGATACCCAGCAGCTGGACAAATGCAACAATAACCTGGCTGAAGAGAACGAAGCACTGGGAAAACCTAGAAATAAAACTTCAGAAACACTTAGTAAACATTCTTCAAATTCTTCATCAGGTCCTCTGTCGTCATCATCGTCCACACTGTCCAGCTCTAGTGATGTAGTAAGTACTGGAGGTTTTCTGATTTTGATTCAGTTTCTTTGGGGTCGTGTCCCCCCGTCCCTCCCTTCCCGATTTGTATTGCTACAGAATAAACATTTGGAAAGCTCAGAATCCTAGTTAGTTATTTCATCCAGAATCCTGACTTGCATAAGATGTTACCTCTTATGCAATTTTGACACATGTAAGTTGCAGTGTGTTTTGACACCACACATGTAGAAAGTGAAGCCAGTAGCTACAGTTACGCAGCCCTCTTTTCTCTGGGAAAACTGTATTTTTAAAAAAAAAAGACTGGTAGTCCTAGGGCATGTGCTTTAAAAAACAAACAAAAAAAAAGCCATATATAAAAAACTCATTTGGGAATTTGATTTTAAAAATAGAAGACAAATCCCAAAATCAGAATCATGCATCAATGTGTTTTTAAATATGTTTACTCAGTAAGAATTCTGGATTGAAAGAATTTTGGTATCTATAGAATCAACATGTTTTAAGTTTTGTCCCCTCTAGCTTTATTTTTAAGGGAAAACTCACTGTCAGAAAATCTCACTCTTAAGAAAAACTCACTAATACTTTAAATTTTCCTGAAGGATTCTGATGGAACACCTTGCAAAACCTCTAAACAGTTGAGTTGTCGTCAGTCCACCACAAACAGAGTGGGGTCACAAGAAGTGTCACTGGAATCCTCCCAGTCAAGTGGGAAAACACAAAATAGCCAAACAGCCAATACATCCAGCAACACGAACAAATCTCAGGTTTGTGAAATGTTTGTAAACAACAACTGTACCCATTATTTGACTATTTCACGTGCCCTCCATGGAAGGGTAACTGGTTCTAGAAAGGAAACACTGCATTTTTCTCCTCCCCCTTCACCCCCTAGAAAGCCTTGAGCACTGACTGTATCTAAAATCACCCAGTGCCCTGTTTAGCAGAGATGAATTTACAGCAGTGGCTTTCCCAGCTGTAAAACACAGGAGATTGGATTGACTTTATTTTGAGAAGTCTAGCTTTGCCAGAAGTATGCAGCCGTGTTCTGCCCATTTCCTTTGTGCAGAAAGCACGTGAGCCTAGTCTTTACTACAGAATTTGGGAACTAGTGAGCCTTGTCTAATCTTTAGCGAAAACCAGCAAAAATGTATTTTTAAAAGCTCTGACTGGCTGCTGTGTTAGCTATTGATGCCTGTTGAAATGTCTCATTAAAGGAGATGAGGATACCTTGCTGATACATAAAATTTCATCTCGTTCCTTCTCATCTATGATGATGATTTCCCCCTAAAGGAATACATATTTATGATGAAACCTACTAGAGCTTATGCATTTCTGACGTTGAAGAATGCTGCTGTGACAGCTCAGTAATCTGGACATATTATATGCCTCTATATACAATAGACTTTGGAGATACGCAGTTTAAATTTCTATCCTTTTTCAGAATTTGCAACTCCTTTAATGTATGAAAATTTGTGTGGTATCTTCTGGAATGTTACTCCTGAAAAGTAATTCTGAAGACTTGCTGCTCCTTTGTTGCTGACAGTCTCTCTCTAGCTAGTAACGAGACAGTTTACAAACTAGGACTTGGATATACCATGAGTTGTGTGGTTGTGTTGTTATGCAGAGCTAGTTCTGGTTCTGGAACGTGAATATACATGATCCAAGATACTCTACATCTATGAAAAGATGTGGTATAAAATTAGTCCTGGTCTTAAGAGTGTTGTCTTGATTTTGCACAGAAGATGAGATTTGAGCAATTTTCATATGTCGTCTTATGATGACGGATTTATGTTTCTCTAAAACATTTTTTGATGGTTGCAGAATGGGCAGGACAGAACGGTTCTATCCTTTTCAAAACTGAAAGTGCTCTGCTCCCCTGGCTTTGGGTCTAGAGACGAGCATTCATTTGTAGCCACCGAAATGAAAGATGGGTGGTTCTGTGCTGCTGGCTGAGCAATGGCCACCTTCTTCATATCAGTTTTTTCAAGGGTGACACGTCCATGAGTTAGTGTCCTCATTATCCAGAAACAGGCTTGTGTAGTTGCCACCTTTTTTTCCTTTTAGCACTGATTTACTGTTTTCTCTTTCTTTTACAGCATGGATCTGCACGGTTATTTCGCTCTTCTAACAAAGGCTTCCAAGGTCCAACAAACTCAAGCCACGGTACCTCAGTCACAAACAAACAACACCAAGGCAGCAAATCACACCATCAGTTTTTCCACGGCAAAAAGAGGAAACACAAGAGGGATGCGGCCCTTTCCGACCTCTGTAGATAGTTGCCTATTTTATGACTGTTCTTCTGTGTGCAATGATCTCATGCTACAGGATAGTTTGATAGTGACTCCTTGGATCTCTTCCGGAGCTTCAGACTGTTCAGACATTGATTAGCAACTGCATTTTTTTTTCCCAGCTCGCCACGGAACGGATCATGAAGATTGATCACTGCAAAAAACAAAACAAAAAAAAATAAAAAGGAGAAAAAAAAAACAGAAAAAAAAATTAAAAAAAAAAAAACAGAAAAAAGTTTTAAAAAAAGAGGAAAAAGGCTGCTCATTTGATAAGTCATATGCTACAACAGGGTCATTTAGGATATAAAAGCTTGAATGTAAAATAAATGTATTTCCCATCAGCTCATGCTGACCTGTAGAGGTAGTACTCAGTGTGTCTAGGGGGTGGTAACAAACAAATAAAACACAAAAAATAGGAAAAAAAAAAAAGCAAAAAATTGTATTTTGAGGGAAAACCCAGCCTTTAAAGGTGAAAGTAATTTGTGCATGATTTTTTTATTATTTTTGCATATACTTACCATTTTATTGTGTATATATAGATGACCATATAGGAAAACTCACATTTGTAATAGTGGATTTGTTAATACTTTTTACATAACATTACTGTTTAAATTGTAAACATGAATTTTTCTCAGGATTAGTTTGGAAAATAATCTGAATTGTCATCTTAACATCCATATAAAGAGACATTGCTAGTTATATTGCTCAGAATTTCTTTTCTTGGCATTTAAAAGATTTAATAGAACATTTGCAAAAGCTGTTCCTCTGAAAGAAAGGTTTATGGTGGCAAATGAAGTTTTTCATTTGTATAAAGTGTACATGTACTTTGTGTAGACACTGAGCTCGTCATCTCGGAGAAGTAACCTTCACCTTGTTTTCTAGAGTGCCATCATTTCAGGCAATGGGGTTTTATAGTTGCATCCTTCTCTTCCTCCCCTTAGTGGTCTCTCCCTGACCCTTTCTTTTTTTTAAAAGTAATTCAAAGCCACTTGGGAGGGATTTTATTTGGTTGTTGTTGGTGGTTGTTTTCTTCATTTTATTTCTTTTTTTGTTTGTTTGTTTGTTTGTTTTGGTTTGGTTTTTAAAAAAAACACACACACAACAAAACTCGGTTTATTACAGAAGTTTGCATTCCTGGGCTGCTTTAATCCCATGTCTCTTTGTTTGTGCCTTCCCTCCCTCTTCCAGGTCTGGGTTTTTTTGTCTTTTATATTTTTGCTAACTCCTGTAGGAGATGATAACTGTTGAAGCTTTAAGTAAATTTTACAATTAAAGTATTTTTTTCTCACTCCCCTCTTAGGCCTTTTTATATTTACACTTAATCGTTTAAAAAGAAACCAAACCACAAAACAACTTCAAATACTGAAATATATTTTATATTGCCTTAAAGACCCAAACCTTTCATATCTTGTAGTATTTCTTCATTGATCTGGTTATCGTTTAATTTAAGCTCCGCGTTTGTCTGGTTCAGTCACGTTACAGCTCTGGGTTGCAGTAACTGATACCATGAATGCGAATTAACTGTGTAATTACACTCACAGGCGTAGCTTGGAACAAGCGTTGGGACACTTCAGTGGTAGAAAGTTAAGTGGCATTTACATTCACATATTTCTTTAAAGAGGAAAGTCTGTACTCGGCATACGTGGCTGTATTTAATGCAGCTGTTCTGGAGATGATGCTTTTATAAAAAGTACTGTTAGCTTTTAGAAACTTTTTTTTTAATATGTGTTACATTTACAAAATACTACAGACCAACCTGACCTTTAATGGGCACTAATGAGTGCAATGATTTTTAAAAGTAAAATAATGCTGAAAGAAGACCAGAACTGATGCTGTCACTTAAATTAATAAACATTTTCAATGTGTTAAAGTGTTTTACTTCAAAAAAGAGAATATATATTTATTCCAAAAATACGGAAAGTCATAACATTTACTCAAACACTAAACTTAAGCGATGTTAATTTGACAATTTTTTTTTTTAATTTTAGATTCATATTTTAATTTGATCAGATAAATTTTATCAGCAGGATGTTGAGCTTTTGTTCATAGAAACTAGTAAAACCTGTACCACATTATGCATAATCACAGTATTTATTTTGTTTTAGATTATTGTGAATGTGTAGACTTATGTTCACCGCTTAGGGAACAATTATTTATAAATTATATTAATCCAGTATTGTTAGCTGCTATTAGCAAAACTGTTCCAAAACTTAATACTTGCAAAAATCTGTATCGCATTTACCACACTGAAGTGTTTTTAAAAGAATCACCCTCATCGTTGAAAGCAAATGTACTCTTAGGGTGCAGATATTAGTGTTCCAATAAGCATGTGATAATTTTAAGGTGGTGGTAGCGGGAAGATAATCTTGATTCCATTGGGAATCTTAGGTTTGCCTCAATTTATGGTTTTCATAAATTTAATGGAAAATAGCTTTTCCTGGACTGCTCAAGTTTCTTTTTGGTAAACAGTATCTTTCTAAAAGAAAAAAAAAAAAAAAAAAAAAAAAGGAAAAAAAAAAAGCATGAAGGAAAAATTGAGGTATTTTACATTGCCTCAAATGACCAGCATTGTATTCATAAAATACTGTATATCTTGCAAATCTTTATTTAAACAGAACAGTTGAACTGTTCGTTTTTCAATCTGAAGTAAAATACTTTCAAGACCTTTTAGTTTGCCTGCTCATTTGTCTTGTACATTTCATCTCTGTATTTGACTCAAGTCTAATTCCTTTTTGAGTTTCAATACTTTTGTGAAGATTTTGTGAATATATGAAAAATAAATGTTTAATCTAACTACTGCAGTTTATCACCATTCTTGACGCTTACCCTCTCTTTTCCTTCACAGTCCTGTGGGAAGAGCAGACTACTCAAGGCGGTCGGTAACGCTTTTGTAGTCTGTGGTTGCTCCCCCAGCCGGGCGCAGGGACCCTCTGGAGAGCGGAAGCTTGGTTTGGTCAAGTGTCCTGGTCTGCCCTGGTTCCTTCCAGGAGAGCGGAGGCAGAGTCTGAGAATAAGTGGAAGAATATGCACCTATAAAGGGTTCTTATCCTGTTAGTTTTCTTTAATTTTGTGTTGTACATGGGAAGCTCGTGCAAGAATCTTTTGGCTTCGGGCTGGGTTTGGTGTTCCAGCTACAGGATGGGAGCCGCTCAAGCTGCCATGCTGAGGGTGCCATGCTAGAACCATGCCAAAGTTAATCTGAGTTACTTCAGCTAGAAAGCAGCCTTCAGTGTCATTCCTGAAGCACGGCTGGTGTTACTAAAGTACGTCCTTGACTTTGGCTGTCTTCCTTCCTGGCATAAATGGGTAGAGGAGATGTACTGAGAGTTCATGTTGTTGCTCCTGGTGTCTGCCAAAGACTATCTGAACTACCTAAATAAGCTGAAATGTTCACATATCATCCTGATTGACATTAGATTGGTACATTAAAGGGTTTTTTTTACTTCTTTTTGAAAGGGTAGCTCAAATGGTGTTTATAGTTAAAAGCTGTATATTTATTAATTATTTTCCTAATTGTCAGTCTTCTACCTTGTGGCAGAAAAGAAGCTGAAATGTAAGTAAATCTTCCTGTTGTGAGACATGACATGATTGTGTCTACTGGCCTCCCTGTTCTGCACAGCTTCCTCTGGACTTACAGCTCAGGTTTTTAAATGTTTATAATAAACTTGTTTTCCTAGAACTTAATCTTTAGAAAATAATTAGTAGTTAGTGGCAGGTGGCAACTATTTAATTTTTTTTATGTACTTTTTAATTTTATATCTGGAGTAATGAGTGCATCCTAAATATAACGTGAGCAACTGATTAGGAAAGAGTCTTATCCTGAAAATTGATTGTAAATAAAAGCAGCCAGCCATTCATGAGAGATGTTAAAAACTGAATTTGTGACTCCAGCTTTATTTCCTGAAGAGTAAAAGCTAGAGGAGATTACAAAGTTTCTCAAGAAGGGACTAAATTTGCTCATTTAGAGGCTGTAACAAAACTACATTTAATTACTCCAGCTATTCTTAAAGTGTGAAAAGTAGTAACTATTTATTCTCCTGACTCCTAGAACTTGATTGAGTTGTTTCATGATGTAAAACAATTTTACAAGAACCAAATTTACCATGTCTTGAAACTGTTTGTCTTGAAAGCACAGAATTGGAGAGCTTTGCTTTCTAGCTAGCTTGTAGTCGTTCCACAAGTTTTCCTTCAAAAATGTTTTGCAGTTGCAGCGACCTAAATGTGAACGTGTCCTGACTGTATCTCGCTAAGTCATTTACCAGCAGTTCTCACAGGTACCTATTCTCAGTTTCATCTGTAAATTGAAAGCAGCTTGGCAGTTCTCGTGGTGCTTAATTACATCATGGCTGTAGATATTCCTGTGCCAAAGCCACTGGGCTCCTCACTGTAGTAGGTTGCTCTGAGCCTAGTTAACTAATTGTCAAAGGTTGGTTGTTAGGATGGTTGAGATGATCCTAGAAAAATTATCCAACACCAAGGATCCTTTGCAGGTTAATGAACAATGTCCTGGATAACACAGGAATTAAAATTCAGATGGCCTTACTACATTTTATTACAAGCCCAGAGTTTGTGTCAAGTATCTATTTGAAAAGAAAATTGGAATAAAAGTGGCTGTTACTTGTGTGTTTTGGCATGCTAGTGCTAGATCTAATGAATCTACACCTTGCATTACTCTAAAATTTAGATCAGTTAACTCTGAACAGCTTTTACTTTAATTCTTAGTATATTTACTGATTTCCCTACCATGACCATGTTACCAATTTGTGGACTCCAAAACATTCTACCAGAAGTGAGGTGCCTTTTGTGGACACCCTGACCACAGACATGGGTAGGATACAGTTCCGTAGTCTTTGCTCTTGGCAGTAGCTGGCTTAAAAATTACCTGTTCTCATTTGCTTCTTCCCATAGCAGTGCAACCAGTGGTGAACTGGATATTTATGAAGCTTGGGGGGGAAAAAAAAAAGAAAAAAGAAAAGAAAAAAGAAAAGAAAGAATGTAACTCTTTAGTTTGCTGTAAATTAATTGGTAAAAGCTGATGGGATCCTGAAAGTCACTTATATACAGAAATAGATAGGGGAGGGCCAAGAAGAAACCATGGAGATCCTGCACATAACAGCCATCTGGAGCAAAGAGGCCATTTCTGCCTTCCAAGGCACATGAACGATGTGGTGCTGCGAGCAAGGCTTCCGTGAGTCAGTTTGCTCAGACGTTACTTCTTTGGGATACTAAATGACCCAACGTGGTGCATCTGCTCCCCATGGAAGGATGCTGAAGGCTTCCAGGTCCTGCAGCAGGTTGAAATAGCTGCAAAGGTGTTTATCACCAGTGGTTGTGTCTCAGTTCTGCTCTCTCCTGTTAGGAGTCCTTCAAAAGATGGCTTTTGATACTTTGAATTTGCTGAATTGAGTCTCCTAATCCTTCTTTCAATTCTGAATCCACATTTTGGTTTTGTGGCCCAGAGATCTGGTGGTGAATATGGCAATTATCAAATCTTGTCTTAACAGGCTGCAGTGAAGCAGGAAGGGAATGGAGGCTGATGGTGCTTTAAAAAGAGTATTTCCTCCTGCTGCCACTGCTTTTAAAAGAAAAATAAAAACCCAGAGCAGGATGAAGTAGAAATATGTCCCCCTAGCCCTCATACATCCACGTTTGAAGCTAGTTTTCTGTGCAAATCATTCAGCAATCTAATGTTCAGATGCTAGGTTGATTTTTAATTATTTTTTTTTTTTTAAATCCTTCTGTGTAATGAAGTCCTAATTTCCCATAGTACAAAACACCTGAGGAAGAAACCACTTGGCTGTATGCACGAGCTGGATTGTAAAGAATGCGTTTGTGTCGTGATGGAAGAACTCAGAGGAACGACGAGTGCAGATTTGGTGAGTGTTCTGCTTGTTTAAAATGAAAAAAAAATAAAAAGCTCTCGTACAGGTATATAAAACTATTCTTTTGCTTATGTATGAAGCAATGTTTGACTCTTGAGCTGAAAGACTGTTAAGCAATCAAATGCTTATGAATAGCTGTTAGAGAAAGTAATCCAGGCTCTTAGCTGCATTTTCCCAGGTCTAAAGTTCATTTACTGTATTGGATGTGGTGACAGTGAAATCTAAAAATAAACCTGGTTCAGATGGCTTCTTTATGCTGCCAGGCGATGTAACACAACAGTATCTTTCCTGAACTTAAAGCTCCCATCTTAAAAAAAAACCACCATAAAATAAAAACCCAAACCAAACCAAATCCACCTTGCTCGTTTGAGTACAACAGATTTTTGCACCAACAGTATGAAGAAATATTTTTCTCACAATAATAGCATGTGGTTTAGGTGAAATATGCACTACTGGTTGCTGTCTGCATTTCCCTCTATTTCCAAACAATACCGTTGTTCATTCTTACACTAAGTAAGGGACTGAATAAGGTTGGGTTGGGTTTTTTTCCCTTTTTCGCCATAGTGGATCTAACTCATTTGTGGTTGCCTGGTAGTCAGTAACTATGAAATGACCATTCTCAGTCAGAAAAATCAATGGCTAACCCAACAGCGGGTAGAAATCTTTTGTATTATCTTCCTTCAGTGCTAGCTTGTTTGCCTTTTCTTTCCAAAACATTTGACAGTGCAAGGGAAGAATAATTTATAAAATAATGTAGGCTTTTCTGTAAGAATTTTATTCATCCCGAAGTGCGTCTTGTTAATTCTGTTACAATATCAACTTTTATCCATTAACATAACGTAATAAATCTACTTCCTGAAAACTTCAAGTATCTCTGAGCTGCAGTGTGTGCCCTCTAGTGAATCAGCTTTGTGCAGTGTCTAAGCAACATATTCCAACTAGGAAAGGTAGTACAAAGGCTTCTATTTATAATGTTGTTTGTATGCAGACAGTAACACCTTCAGGTAGTAGCAGCTTATCTGGCATTGCTGAGCTACTGCCTGCACTTACATAGCCTAAATCCCACAGAATTCTGCTGCTTTAAGGGTATAGCTGAGAAACTGAGTTTTGTTACCTAAAAATGAAAACATTGAAGCAGAATGAGTAGTGTCAAAAGCCTACTAATGTAGGGTAAGGGCGATACCGGCTGCTAGAAAGAGGAGCTGTTGCAGTGGGTTGCCCTGGCAGCTCCAGCTGTGCAGAGCAGCAGCCTTCTCCATCTCCTCCAAAATGGGCCAGAGACCACTATGGCCACCTCTCACTTCCCCAGACCTGCCTTCCCTCCACACAGAGCTTTATATAAATACCTCTAAGAACTAAGTACTTCTAAATTCTTCAGAACAAAGTCACATGATGGTCTGTCAAAACCAGAACAAACTTCTCGGAGAGTATGGGCAAATACAGAAGCTGGGAATCTGGAAACTGAAGCATTTACCTAAAAGGGAAGGAATCCAACAGTTACAGAGAGTGCTGGTCTGGTAATTTTACCGTGTGTGGGTGGTTTGATTTAAACAAGCAAACAGAACAAAACAACCCCTAAATCTCAAATGGTATTACTGCTCTGCATTTCTATTGAGTAAAACTGTAGATTAGTATGGTGATTTTAGAAGTAAAAGCAATAGAAAGCAGTAACGAGTCATGAAATAATACTAGTTCTGTAGTTTACATGTTATCTACCTTTTGGTTTTTGATTGTTATCAATGCTTAGACATAAAAACCTGTCCACAAAAAAACAGTTACTGTGAATTCTAGTTACTGTATTTGTACATTTGGGAGAGTTCGAATGTTCTGGTGTTGCTTAGTTAAGGGAAAATTATACTTAGCAATTATGATGAGCTGGTGTAATACTTGGACACCAGACCATAGAACTGATGTTTACTTTTCTGATGTCACTATTAGAAAGTTATTTATTTTCATGTCTTAGTTTGTGTCCTTATCATAGGTATCCAATTTTTGTACACTTTTTCTACCTCTGGGCTTTGTCTGGCCTGTATAGAAATCACAGCTGTCCTACACTATAGCTGGCTGCTGGCATCAGTTAAGACTTAATTTTCTGAGCTGGGTGGATCACTGTTAAAAAACAGCAAGCATCCATATCCATTTTTGATAACAATTGTGTTAGCTGGCTATGTTTCTCCCTGTTTGGTGGCCTGTCCACACAGAAAAATGTTAACCATTAATGATACCAGTACAACCCACCATCATATGGCCATGTCAAAGGATAATCCTTATCCTGAAATTAACCACTTCCTGGCTGATTTCAGTTCGTAATGTGTTGTATGGGAATAATGAAGATGTAGTAGGAGCACAATTTTAATATTACTACATCAATAAAAATTCTCAGATTTTGCAAAGGAGAGAAACATTTGCTGTTGCAAATTTGAGGTTACTCATTTTTCTTACTCTGCGATTCACCACTAAAAGCCTGGTTCTGTTCAGTTTAAGAGGAGTTTTCCTACTGATTTCAGGGAGATCAAAATTACTGTGTTTTTACTCTGATTTTTCAATCTCCTGATTTCAGAGCTTTGAATGCTTTTAACTTTTTTTTTCCCTAGGCAAAAGCAAATGCACATACATCAGTAGGGTGATTAGAAAGATGCAGAAATCTTGCTCAGTTCCAGACCACCCATTAACACTTAGCGATTTGTCTTCAACCAAAATTTGTTTAGAAGACAACAGTTAAACACAGCTGACATGTCAGAAACTGTGCCAACCAACAATGTAACTGGGCACAGGTTGTGGCTCCATGCAGTGGGGTGGGTGAAGAAGGTGGTGTTAGAGGCCTTTCCTCCAGCTCCTGGTGAATGGGGAAGGACTTCCAGTACGACAGACTCCATTGGGGACTAGATCATGGTTGTCTTCACAATCTTGATTTATCAACTGCCCACTGTTTGATCTGCTGAGGCGAGACAGACCCTTTAAACTTTCTCATCCTATATTTAATAGCATACGATGTCTGGTGGTACCAGGATAGGTTTTGATATTGGTCTTGTGAGCAATTAAATGACATAATTTGTCACTGCTGCAGCAGAACTTGGTGATTTCAGGATAGTAAGAAACTTAAATATTTCCCATCTTAGTCCTTTTCAACTTTGGGCTAGTTATTATATTGGTTTGTTGTAAAAGACCAGCTACTTGGAGGAAAACACAGTCCATTTCTCAGCATAAAGGAAAATTTGAGGAGGGCTATGTTCTTGCACTGTATTGTCTCGTTTGAAATCACCATCGCAATCTAAATAAACCAATCTTCAGGCTACTTCCTTAAGCTCACCATGTTAATATAAAAGATCTATCAGGTAATATACATATTTTTTTATTCCAATGGCTTCAATATAATAGGGCTATGTTGATTTAACCAGATGAAGTTTGTCCACACACTTTCAAAATTGCTTTGTAATGGACCTTTGGCGTTTTGGTTTTTATTTTTGTTTGTTTATTTGTGGGGATTTTTTTAAGTAAATCCATTCCTTGCGGATCCTCCAGAAACTTTCTGTTCCAGATTTGTATTCAGATTTACATAAAAGTGTTTTTTCCCTTATAATATACATGATCCATTTGTTCCTTACTGATTTTTCCAAAGTATTCTTTTCTTTCCAATATGCCCTCCTGACTACTAACACAAAGGTATTGAAAGTGAAAATTGAAAACAGTTAGCTAAATAGTTTCATTATTCACTGTGAAAATAAAACGATCTGTTCTTTTCTGTGCCCTTTAAATCAATAATATTTCCCCTTTTGTTATAAACTCTACCCGCAGTGTTACAGTATCTAACAGAGAAATGGCCCTCCTATAATGATTTTCTTCCCTTGTATAACTTACTAATTAACGAAAAGAAAGAGTTGACCCCTCAATAAGATCATCATAACAGTTTTCTAGGAAGTCACAGACCAGATCTTCTGTCATGCAGCATTGTTGAGAGTAATTCAATTTCTGGAAGAAAATGTTCCATTTTAATACAGGTCAACTTGCATATACAGAAAAATTTTAAAACAGGGTCTCATCTATAGTCCTTACTGTAGTCCGAATCGCACCCACAAGTGCAGGTAAAAGGCTTAAGCAATTAGCCAAACACTGATTTAACCAAGCACAATGTATATTCTTGCTCTGGAGAAAGACCTTCAAACATGATCAGGGGAGGAGATGGAGATTTTTTTTTTCTGATTATTAATCCAGGAAGTCAAACAAAACCATTCTATCTCAGGCTCTGGACTTAGAATTACTAAGTCCTTCAGTTCCTCTAGAAAAGAGCATACTAGTCCCTCCATCACATGCTTTTTTGGACTGTTGGTACTTTTCCTTATTTCTTCTATCCTTTCACAGTGCTTTGAGTTTGCATTGGGTTTGAAGTTTTCTTTGCAGAAATTACTGTTGTAGAATTAAGTCCCACTGACTTTCATGAAATCTGGAATGCTAGAAATGCTAGACTCTTGGACAGCTTTAAAAGAAATAACAAATAGGACAAGAGATCTGAAAAGCTTTTCATTTCCCAAAAGAAACATGTATGGCATTTATTGCTTTATTTACAGAAAAGCAGCAAATGATTCCCAAAAGTCTACTCCATTGGTGCGAGGACCTAGAAATGCAAACTATGTAACAGCAGTGGAATTCTCTTTAGCCTGGCTGATGCAGTAAGGTAGTTCTGCATTTAATAGCATAAACTTAATTGAGAGCAGTTGATTTTAAGACTGTCCTGTAAATGAGCTTGATGGCAATGTAGCAGCTCAAAATAATTTCTCATTCTTCCTTCTTAGGCATGTACTAGCATGTACTACTTCTTAGGCCTAGCACTTTAGGATTGTTCTGTTATATATTTGAACTCATAAATTTACAGGCAATAGCAAATAATTTCCTCAAGTTATTTGCATCATTCTATAAATTGATCAGTGGCCACAGAGAAAACAGAATCATAGAATCATAAAATGGTTCTGGTTAAAGACTGTTGATTTGCAACCCCCCTGCTCTGGGCAGGGACACCTCCCACCAGACCAGTTTGCTCAAGGCCCCATCCATCCTGGTCTTGAACACCTCAAGGGTTGGGGCATCCACTGTCTTCTCTGGGCAGCCTGTTCCAGTGTCTCACCACCCTCACAGGAAAAAATTTCTTCCTGATATCTAAACTATATCTACCGTCTTTCTGTTTAAAACCATTACCCCTTGTCCTATCACTACATTCCCTGATAAAGAGTTCCTCCCCAATCTCTCCTGTAGGCCACGTTTAGGTACTGAAGGGCTGCTATAGAGTTTCCCTGGAGCCTTGTCTTCTCCAGGATGAACAACCCCAACTCTCTCAGCCTGTCCTCATCTTCATGGCCCTTTGCTGAACAGATGCTAAATAGATGCAAAGAGATGCTAAGTCTCCTCCAAAACAACAAAAAAACCCCCATCTCAAATAAATACCATGCTGTTCATTAAAAGCAACGATTTACTTTTGGCTTTCTGAATCAGAATTATGAAACTACTGAAGAAAAGCAGAAGTTAAGGTTGTCTTGGTCACTGTTTCTGGATATTTGAGGAACTGCAAAAAGGCAGCATGATAAAGCATGCTTTCCTAAATGCTATCTGGTGTGGTATTGCGGGATGTCAAAGGATACTCAAAAGGACTGTATATATTTAAAAGTCTACCTGCTAATTTTAAAATTACTACTTAACATATTGTGCTACTTAAGATTATCTTATGTCTAACCCACAAAATAGTCTACTGTATATTAATTTTCAAATTATTCCTAAGGATCTAAAAGAATATTTTCTCTAGGTTATAACTACTTTTCTGATTTGCTTTCATCACATATTTATTTGGTCAGCAACCATCATCTGAATCCTAGCTGTTTCATTTGTGGGAGCCACTGAGAATCTGAATGTTGAAACATTTTGCAAATAAAATGATTTAGAAGTGACTCGCTGAGACCAAATGCTGTCATCCCCTTTACTACAGTGAATAGTACCAGTGTGCATATATTCAGATCCAAACCACAATGACTTATTAAGAGGAAAATGTAACCCCCCACATGAGAATTATATTTAAAGACACATGAGAATTATATTTAAAGATTACTATGATTTTCTGTTTCTACTTCTTTTAAAAATAGTGATCTTTCCCTATTTCATAATGAGTCATGGCACTAGGTATTATGGCAATTCACATTGAAGCACACATCCGCGTTCTACAAAACAGACTTCTGAAATGCTCTATAATTCAGTTTGTAGATGACATTGCAGGTAGTTTTGGTATAAAAACCCTATCTACAAATAATTTAAGTAACAAAGTTCAAATTATTTTTTCCATTTTCTATGTTGGATTTTATCAGCTAATGTGTTGCATTTTATTTTAATTAAAATTCTAGAATTATTTATGATAGTATATAATAATATATATATGATGATAATAATAATGATAATATATAGGTATCCAATTCAATCATTGGAAAGATTAGATTTGTATGTTTAATACTCTGGTTTTATACATTCACTATGTATGTATCATTGTAAAGCTGCTGTACTTTTTTTCTAAGGAAGAGCTTGAAAATAAGAAGGCTTGCTTGTCTGTAAGAACACTTGCACAGAAGCAACCCTAGGGGTTGCTTTACTCTAATTTGGACTTCATTTCAGATGCACCTTGGATTAAGGGCAACAGTTTCACAATATCAAACATTTGCAGTTATCACACACAAATAGGAGATTTATTTTTGAACAATGTTTAGGTGCAAAAGATAAACCACTAAAATGACGGGGTAGGTGCTATCGCTTTATGTCACCCAGGGCAGAACCTTACGCTTGGTTAGTCGCATTGAGCAAGGCTCCCCGCAATGTCAGGTGCTCTCCAGTAAGGGGTGGTAGCATCTGCATTGTGAAAATCAGCCCTGACTGTACTTCAGCTGCACTGCACTGCAGAGTTCATCAGGTGAAGTCTGTACGTAGCATATACAGCAGCTAATTCACTCAATGTTAATTTCCACGTGTTGCTTTTTTCCTTTTCCATTATGCTAGAAGTATGTTATAGCAATTATCGATAGCATAAGAATAATCTGCACAACAGTGTACGTACAACACTTAGAGTGTTTTGGAACTGCTGCCATTAAAAAAAAAAAAAAGGAATGTCTGTCGCATTGAATCATGCAGGAATTTTAGATCTTAGTCTGGGATAGCAAATATTTGTGGGTATACAGACATGATGTTAAGCAATCTGTGTACTCGGAAGGTCCACGAAATTTTGATGAAGTGGTAAATGGAGTCCATCTGTTCTGAAACGACTCCATTTATGATCTCAGCAGAACAATGTATTTTCCATTTCCTGCCATTTTTAAATCTTGTTATCTAATCCAACTCTCATTGAAGACAAGGAATTCTTTTTAACAATTGTTTTACTGGAAGATCCTTTCTCTCCTCTCCCCTAAAAAATGGTCTGAATATCTTATGCGCCGCTTCCATCTGAATGCTCCAGTAATTTCCTAGTGCTTTTCAGATACATGATGTCCTACACAGGAACGGGAAGACCTAGGTAAGATGAAGTAACTAGCTCAAGACTGCGCATAGAAGTGTCAGGGCAAAAGGGCGAGGAGCAGAGTCCAGCTCGCTTGCTGCCCAGTCCTGTGCCTCAGGTAAGCACTTCTCTGGGTGTATTCCTCACATATTTGTTCCATATTGCTGAAAGGGGATTTAAATCCCTCTCCAAGATCCCCAGTCCTAACCGCTAGATCCTAATGGCAGTCTCAGCAAATGCATTTGCCATCTGCCCACCAACACTGAAGCGGGAGCTTTAGAGGGTCAAATAAAGCCGTGGTGCTCGTGGTGTGCGTGCTGAACTGCTGCTCCCTCAACGGGACCCCGTTCAGTAACTTGGGTCAAGAGAGAACAGAAAATACCAGCTGTGTAGCAGTACACAAATCAAAACTGCTGTGTTTAGTTACTAATGTATTCTTGCGGTGTGGGTCCAAGGGTGGGTGAGTAACCCCTGGTTGTAGGTGCGGGTAGGGACCTGCCTGCCCTGGGCTGCGTGAGGTCACCTGTGACTAAGACTTCCCCAGATAAACTTAATCCAAAAATCCACAGAAATCAGTGTGGGGTTGTTTTTTTTTTTTTTTCCATTACCCACAATGAGCTTTGGATCGGACTTAGGTGTGGTAGGGCCAGCTCGCCTGGAATTGGTGGCCAGGATGTTTGAGGCTTGCTGTGCTGGGGAATCACTGGTAAAACTCTCCTAAAACACACGGAGGGGAGCGAAGCGGTAAGGACGTGAGGGATGGGAGGGACACGGGTGCTGTGGGGCGGCCTCGGACGGGCCACGAGCGACAGGTCCCTTCTGTGCCGCGGGGAGGCTCAGAGCCTTGCCAAAACACCCGCAGCGCAGCCGGATTTTTTTATTATTATTATTATTTTAAAAGCTGCCTGTAAATCTTTGCGTTTTAGAGTGGCGGGACAGAACTGGGTTTCCACACCTTTTGCAGCGCGGGTGCCGGCGGGCGCCTCACTCACCCTGCGGTGAAGGCGGTGGGGGAGCGGGAGGGACCCACACGGAGGAGGGTGGAGGTGCGAGGGGCTTGCGAGGGGGTCCTGAGGCGGCGGCGGCGGTGGCGGTGGTGGCGGCGGGCGCAGCTGCCCCCTCACGGCGAGGGGAAGGCCGGGGCGATGGCGGCGGGCGCGCGCCCCCTCACGGCNGAGGAGGAGGAGGAACGCCCGGCCCCTGCCCTCACCCGCCGCCCCCCGCTTCTCTTCCGTCGGCCGCAGGTGAGGGCTGTGTGTGTGTTGGGGGGTGTGGGGGGCGCTGTGGGGCTCCCGCCTCGGAGCCTGCCCCACTTTGCGGTGCCGGGGTTCTTCACTCCCCGACATTCCGCCACTTGATAACACTTCAGGGGAGCGGGGGGGGACGGGACCCGTTTTCTGGCCCGTAAAACCTTTCTCCGAACTTTATTTGGCTTGACCCCCCCGCAAAAAAAAAGAGGCAGATTTGGGGAAGTTGCCGAGGCCTCGGTAATTTACACCCCTTTCTGACAGGCTGGATGAATGGAGAAGTAATTGGCTGGATTGCAGGTTTGGTGTGTTCTTTGGTTGGGTTTTGTTTTTTTTACGTAGTAATGCACTCAAAAGTAATAAAAGTAGTAACGCACTCCTCTGGAGTGTTTTGGACCTTTTTTTGTGCTTGCGCTTTTTAAGCAGAATAGGCTTTTTAAATTGCTGAAAGAGGTGCTTCAATATCCTGGGAGAACTTGGAAGTACAGGCAGGTTGCTTCGTGCCTTTTATACTGCCGGATAGGTAAGTGATTTATAATCTCATTAGGATGTGTTACGGCATTTCTGTGGCAAGCGAGTGCTCTGTGTTAGTGCGGGGATTAAAATACTTGAATACGTGCAGTGCGGCGTTTGATGATTATTGCTAGGATCTTAGGGTGCAGCTGAAGCGTATCGTACACATCACCAACGAGCCAGGACCTCGCTCAAGTCTGCTGAACCTAAGGCTTCTCTTACGACCCATCAGGATGTGGTCAGCAGAAGTGCTGAAGTCTTATAAAGACATTCTGAAAGCGATTTTGGACGTGCAAAGTGAATAGGCAGTGTAGTGTTTGAAGCTAATTCAGTGCAGAAGTTCTGGTTCTGCTTTTCTCCTGTCAGGTGTGGTCTATTTTATTTACGTTGCTGTCTGCCTGACACGCTTGGTCGTGGCCCAAGACCGTGCTGTGTTAAGTGCTGTGCAAATATAAAGTCAGGGAAAATTCATGCAAATGCATCTTAAAACCATGGGTTTGATTCTGAGGCGGTTGTGATTTATTATAGGAAATAAAGTGTCTCGTGCTGGACACTGTGATATGAAAACAGCTTCATAGTGGGGAATAGCAAGTGACTATCTGCATTAGTGACCTTACTGCTTTGTGCTAAGATTCATAATGTGTGGGGATTTGTTGTTTCGGTTTTTTTTAAACAATGGTGCTAGGAAATTTAAGAGGAACTCTCCTTAAAAAACAAACCAACCAGGAGATATGAACATGTTTATTTTATTTCTAAAATGGAAAAATATCACAAAGAAATTCTATAGCTGTGGTATATTTTGAGAATAAATTAGAATAATGTGGGGGTGTAATTATTTTTTTAATCTTATTCTTAAGCAAGTAGGCTTCCAAGGAAGAAAGAGAAAGTTTCTAGGAGGGTTTAATGATTTTGTTTAGGTCAGAAATAAATAAATAGCGAATGTGGTGGTGTGGATGTGCATTGGGAGGTTTTGTTTGCTTGTCTAGGTATCTTGACATTTCAAATGCTGAAGGTCCAGATCTGGAAGTTTTTATACAATCCCCTACAGGTGGAAGAGAATGTGTTGTGGGTCTGCATGAAGTCCCCTAATACAGTCAGTGTACTCATGGCATGTTTGTGTGTATACTGAACTAAGAACTTCTGAAGAAAGTCCTCATTGCAATGTTAGACATTAAAACCAGTGTTTGATAAAGTCGCTGACACATTGACAGTTTCCCCCATCCAGAAATGCAGAATGGAAAATGAGGAGTATGTGGAATACCACTCTGAAAACAGTAAACCAATACTGATTTCTAATGGCCCTTATAGCATGTTATTTATATTTCCAGAAGCCATTACTAGCTGCAATTAGGGTCATTGGGGGCTCTTGTAATGCAGCCATTAAACTTCTTAATTTTTTTCTTAATGAAGCTAACGTCAACACCATTAAGACTAGGCAAGGAGGATACTTCATTCCCTAATGTGTGTGGATATTTACGTTCTCATCCTTTGTGCTAAGTGAAAGAGCAGGTGCTGGTTGAGACCTAATTAGTTTAGGTGTTAGCCTAGTGACAGATGATCATTGTCTTCTGTTAATGTGGGTGTTTGTGTAATTGCCAGTTGCTTTTAGATTAAAAAAAGAAAAGGACAACATTCCCTGTGGAATTACAGAAAAAAAAATCTCTAAATTAAATTCTTAAATTTATTCTTGGGTTACATCTTTGACTTGGATTTAACGTTACAAAATTTATCAAAATGACTGGTTTTGGTTTTAATTTATTATGAAGGTTGTAAAGCATAGGCTGCAGTGCTTCACCCAGTCTCATGGTTTGTGTTGAAGCTTTTTAGCTTTCTGGAAGAGGATTCAGTCTGGATTTGTTTGGTGTTTCAGCTTAAAATGTAATAGTCAGACTGCACAAAGCATCTGCAGGGTTTATGTAGTGCAAGTGTCATTTGGGACTTTTTCTATATAGAAATTTATATAGATTTTTTTTTTTTTTAATTGTAAATCAAAGATTGGTTTATTATTGTAAGAAATAAACCTGGGAATTGGACTGCTTTGACTTGCTGAGGTGAGAGGACCTGTACTTGCTGGCAGTGAGCGAGCGCTGGCTGCTGCCTGTGCTGCTCCCTTGTTTCTGCTGTTCTTTTGGGATGGACTTTGGTGATCTGTGTTCACAAGCAGTTGCAAAGATTCAGGCATGCTGTTGAGGTGGAGTTACAGACCTGAAAAAAAAAGTTCTTTTTTCAAACCTGAATAAGTTTTTCAGATGAAAACTGGAACCTGGCTGAGGCAAAGATGGCTCTTCTCTAATTAGAGTCTGTTATTATTCAAATTCTTAAATGCGGTCTCTGAAAAGCACCATTTGAAGAGCTAACTGATTCTTTCAAAGAAATACTGCATAAATAAGGAGATAATCTATTACAGCATCTGCAAAGTTTCAAGATGATTATTTGCTAAGCTGACAGGATGTTATAGCGTGAAATAGTTTGCAACCACTGTGCAGTTGGATCATCTTGTATTAAAATACAGAAGTGCAACTTCTTCCTTAGATCAAACTTTATGGGTAGTCAGTGTCTTGTCTTTGCTGAAAAACATATTTTATAGTCGACGTTTTGAAAACAATAAAGATGTTAATCTGGGGTTTCCTCATACCCTTATTTAAAAAAAACACAACACTTTCACCTGGAAAGAATGCTGTCTTGAAAAGAAATAGAAGTTTTATAACATTTTTATCTCATAATAAAAATCATTATCATTGTTATCTCCAGAGACTTGCAAATGAGTAACTATTACAGTTGTTTGCCTTTTGTTTCTTATACCATCTTGTCTACCTTAGTCGCCTCCAGCAGGATCCTGGCTTTGGGTCACCAAGCAGCAGGGTTGTTTGTATATGCAGGCAGAAGAGCAAGTGATGCATTTGATCTTTCCTTTGGAAGTGTCTTTCTTTACTTAATAAGCATAGCATGCAGTAGTGTAAATATGCTGTATTAATATTTCCTGCCCATCATGTTTAGGTTGCTAGTGCTGAGTGCTGTCTCTTCAGAGTTAGTAAAATTAAGGTGTAAAATGTGAAATGATTTTGTCTAGGTTACTCAAAGATAAATGGCAAAATTTGAGTAGACCATGGGACTGCTGTTCATGTTATAATCGAGACATTGCTTCACCTCAGCAGCTTGGAGTTATGACATGAGTTTGTATCAAAATGTATCTTTCAAACTTGTTTTGTGTAGCTTGTTTTCAGTAGCATTATTATAAAGCCACCTCTTCTGTGGCAACCAGGCCCCACAGTTCAGAGGTTTCATGTCTGTTGGTGCTTTAAAGACAAAAAAAAGTCCAATCTGGCTCTCATGTGACACAGGGCTGCACATAGCACTTTTCTTAAAAGCTTCTTTCACAGTTAATGGCCAAAATGTTCCTCTCCTTTACAGTTGTTTTGCAGTCCTCATTTCAGTGTTAAAAGTAGCTTCTGGTCTGCAGTTAGAGAGAAGGAACAACTAGAGTGTATTTAACTTCTGTTTCTGGGTGTAAATCTGAGTGAATAAGTAAAGCATTTTAGTTAAAAACAGAAATAACATAGATTACCAGGGCTGTAACTAACAGTGTAAGTCAGAACAAGGTGACAAGTTTCCTTGAATAGGGCTGGCTGTTTCTGGCAATTCTGCCTGAAGGACCTGACTTCTATGTGTATGAGCCCTCTGGTAAAGAAAACAAAATCATTTTCCAACTCATTCTCCTGTGTCCTGCATCACAGTTTGCTTAAGAGTAGTAATAGGGCTTTGCACCATCTTCTGGTCTGTGTGATGCAGGAACAAGTACTGTTGTACATATGAGTTGTCACTCAGCCCACAACAAAAGGAATGTGTTTTTCTGATGTGTTCAGCATGTATTGCAATAAATTCTTTTTTAATAATGCTGCCTTGAAAATGGCTGGTTATAAAGCTGCTAGCATACTCCTGTAATATAATCAGTATAACAGTGTTTTAAAAGGACGTTGATTAAATTGTAAGGTCTTAAGAGTGCATGCTTTATTTCAAGGAAGGAGACAACATTGTAAGTGTTTTATAGGTAGATAAATGTAGAAATAGTCTATATGCGACCGTATAACTTTGGTTTTAATTTGTTATTTTTCACTCTATGAAGTTATGTTATGACTAATAGTAGCGAGTTAGAATTTCAGTGAGTTGAATACGATATTTCACTAAGATGCTCTTAACTTGTCATATAGTCTGGGTTTTATTCATTATTTATTTATTTAACGTCTGATCTGCGATGTTTTCTGTTGCATTTATTTATACAAAAATTTACTACATTCATACTAGAGGGTTCTTTTAAGGAACTAGTTGGTGATCAAACCACCTAGCAGTGACTAATTCTTACTATTTTCCATCCAAGTAACCAAAATGGTGAATAAAAAAGAGTGCCAAAAGCATGACAAAGTAGGGCTGGGTATTGAGCGCAGCTGGGAAGAAGCCATCAGAGGTGGATTCAAGCTCACTGAGGTTTATTCAGAGTCAGCTGAAATTGATGGAAATGGGCAATAAACCTCTGATCATTTAAATGCCAGATATTCTTAGCACCTGGCTCATGTCAACCTGAGTCCATCTGTTATGATACTTCAGGCAGGGCCTGCTTGCTGAAACAAGCTCAGACTTAGTCAGGCTGTGGGGGGAAAAAAAACAGATCAGGTCAAGTTGAGAGAGGATTAACTTTGCACTGGGGCTTTTCTGTGTGTCTGCATCTTTTTCTGTTATTGCTACTGAACTTATGTGGCACTAAATCAAAAAAATAAATGCCGGTGGCAGAACAGAATTTTGGTTTCAATTTCCTCATTTGAAAGGAAGCTGGGGTACAGCTATCAAAACTTTCTCACTTCCTGATGCTTTCTGCCTGATCTTCTGCTCCTCCTCAGCTGGTGGCTTCAGCCTGCTGCCATGAAGGCGGCTGTCCTTTCAATGCCAAGGAAACAAACATTTATGTGTTTGTGAGATATGTATTGGAATAAACTAAAATAAATGACAGAGGGTGTGACAAACAGATGTAGTTATTACATACATTCAACATATTCATCAGTGACCTGGACGAGGGGAACAAGTGTATCCTCAGCAAGTTCACTGATGATGCCAAACTAGAAGGGCTGGCAGACGTTTCAGAAGTCTGTGCCGCCATCCAGTGCGACCTGAACAGGCTGGAGAGCTGGGCAGAGAAGTACCTAATGAGATTCAACAGCAGTAAGTGTAGGGTCCTGCACCTGGGGAGGAAGAATGCCAAACACCAGTATAGGTTAGGGGCAGACCTGCTGGAAAGCACTTCTGAGGAGAAGGATCTGGGAGTCCTGGTAGGTAGTCAACTATCTACGAGCCAGCAATGTGCCCTTGTGGCCAAGAAGGCCAATGGAATCCTGGGCTGCAGAGGGAAGAGTGTGGCCACTAAGTCAAGGGAAGTCATTCTCCCCTCTTCTCTGCACTGGTGAGGCCACAACTGGAATCCTGCCTCCAGTTCTAGGCNGAGCCTGGAGAAGAGGAAGGTGAGGGGAGGTCTCACAAGTATCTGAAGAGTGGGTTGAAGGAGTAATGCTCACAAATATCTGAAGGGTGGGTTGAAGAAGAATGGAGCCAGACTCTTCTCAGTGGTTCCCAGTGACAGGACAAGGGGCAACTGGTACAAGCTGGTACATAGGAAGTTCCATTCAAATAGGAGGAAAAATTTCTTTCTGGTAAGGGTGGCAGAGCCCTGGCAGAGGCTGCCCAGGGATGGTGGGAGTCCTCTTCTCTGGAGACCTTCAAGCCCCACTTGGATGCAGTCCTGAGTGCTCTGGGCAATCCTGCTTTAGCAGGGGAGTTGGACCGGATGATCTCTAGAGGTCCCTTCCGCCTCTGACAATTCTGTGATTCCTAGTACATTTTCATCAGGAACTGGGTTTTGAGGTGAAAATGCTTTAAAAATTCTTGTTATGGATAAAGCCAATGAATAAATTCTGATCCTTTAATTGTGCAAGTTCTTACTGTTCTGCTTATTCTGTGTGTAGTACATGTACTAGTGTATGTACGCCCTGTGCAGTTTATTAGAAGAGAGGAGAAAAGCAGAGGTAAAGAACACTTCTGCGGACTTACAGCTTGAGATTAATGGCCCAATAGATTCCAGTCCCTGTCAGAAGGGAGGGTAGGTGTTACAGGGTGTGTGAGCCTTTTCCCTCATGTTGCGTCAGAAGAGCATCTGCAGTTCTGCTCACAAAGTGGGGGGTGGGAAGCGCAGGCAGATCTTGTAGGCTAAAGCCACCATCCCAAGGTGCACCCCGTGCCTGCACTTGCCAATGGTCGGCACTAGGCTGGTGGGTAAATGTGCACCCTTGGTTTGACTGTCCAGAGCACTGCGCAGCTGGAGCTCTGGTGGATCCTGGCTCAGTGTGAGAAGAGCCCAGAAGGTCTGTCTTCCCTCCAGTGTGAACCCCCGGCAGTGGACTTGTAACCTCCAAAATCTTTTTTCTTTCTCTAGAATTGACATAATCTACCAGTTGCTTTGCAGTCTTGTGAGCTGATTGAGGTTTGGGGCCTGATTTTGTGCTGTTGTGTAGTACCTGTGTAGTTCGTGAATTTAACATTTCGGTTTGGTTCGTTTTTTTGCTCAGCAAGAGCTTGTGTACGTATGGGAGGACATGGCTTCTTTGGGGAATGTCTTGAGAATGTAAAATTCCTTTCTCCTCGTTAGTTATGTAAAAATGCTTAACGATAACTGTGTAAATTTTTTTTTTCCTAGATATATTTTTATGACTTTGAATGTAAACACAGGAGTAAATGGAGTGAAAGGTGTGATTTTTAGTTTTTTTATTAATGGTGTAGCTAAGCTGGCTTAAGAGCAGCTGTCACTAAAAGCAGACAGCGCTTCTTGCTTCCTGCCCCTGTGTTCCCACCCCTCCCTGTAGTCAGCACTGGTATCCATCTGACCTGCTAGTGCACTGATTCATGCAACTGAAAGGGCAAAAAGCTATTTTTTTTTTTAATAGATTAAGCATTTTTTAAAGTCTGACGGATTTTTTTCTTTTCTTTTTTTTTTTTTTTTGGGAACAGAACAGCCAGTATAGAGGAAGTAGCAAAAACATACTGTCGAACTTCTTGAGAGACGGGCGGGGATGGTTCCCTCCTCTTCAGCAGTAGCTGCACTATAAAACTGTGTTCCTTGTTACCCAAGCAGTAAGTTATACTTCTGCAGACATGCTGGAAAAGTGACCTGGGCTGTGTTTTGATATGAGGTGTTGCCAATTGAATTGTTAGCCCAAATACAGTACTGCTTACGAAAGAGCTCTGTTCCTCTGCATTATTTGTATGACAGGAAATGAATGTGAAAATATTTCACTGTAGTACTTCTTAAAAATCACCTATAATTTTTTTGCAAGTTCCTGAGGAGTATCCTGTTTTGGATTTAGTAGTTTTTACTTTGCATTTTTAGTCTGCTGATTGTAATACAGTAACAGTTACAAGCCCCCCACTCCCTTTTTCCTCAGGATGCTGCACTTCTAAAATAAGGCAGAAAATGCATTGCAGCACTATAGCAGCAGCTATGTTGGCATATGTTGTGATTTGGTTAAGAAAGTTCAGCACTTATTGCACGTAACACAATACAAAATTCACTGCTGTTGGAAGGTAGTCAAAGCTAGGAGTTGCTCTGAAAAAGTGAGAATGTAAGTTGGTAACAGTATAAACACCAGGTTTAGCTTTCGAAGAAACAGGGAAATAAACCTCCAGTATAGTTACTTTGTAAATACGATTTGATGCAGTTTTTGCAGTGCTAAAATAGGCAAAGTTCCAGACAGGCAGTTTTATTTTCTCCAGTGAGCTGACATGTTGATTACTTGCATGTTCAGAGCTCACTTGCAGACTTGTAGAACGTGATTTAGTGACACAGGCTGTCAGTGTGAGCAGAACCGCATGTGGGTGTTAGCTTCTGGTCAGGTACAGAACAATAAATTAACAAGGTTGCTAGATAAAGGAGATTAAGCTGCAATTCATGAATATTATATTGGAGAACAAAGCAGCAAATTTTGTTTTTCAAAATTCTAGGTGAATTTAGGCAGGAATTAAGAGTTTTCTTATGTTGTCTGTGTTCCGTAACTGTTAATCGAGTGTGTTTACACAGGGAATTTGGATGTAGTTGTAGATAAACTAGTTTGCTAGAGTAGCGTTAAGCACTTGTTTTCCATGTTGAATTAATTTTTGTCCTATGTCTATGAAGGCTGTTGTATTTAGAAATGTGTTCTGCTGTACTTATTTTGAACTGCCTTGAAATATGGATTCTTAATCAGCAATGGTTAGGCTTTTCTTTGAGTTGTCTCTGCTGCCAATAAAAATATGTATATATGAAGATACATATGCTTGTATAAATAAAACTATCTACGCTTGTATAAATAAGACAAACGTTTTTAGAGGCTGCAGAACCTAAAAGATACTCTGCTTGTTTCTTTTTATCTTTCTGGATGGCTTCTCATCAAGTTCTGTGTATCAGTATCCCAGGCATCTTTCTTTGGGCTTGTTTGTTTACAAATGGGTAACTAATGTTTTAAGAAGCACTTGCCAAAAAAAAAAAAAAAC
>VZRU01002157.1:66008-139814 GCA_013398155.1 Pedionomus torquatus
ACCAAACTTACTACTTGCTGGTAAGTGTGAGGAGTGTTGGCTGTAGAAAGTATGGGAAGTCTGGGAATGGGTTGATTTGCTTCATTTAAACCAAGGCAAGGAAAGAGGCAGCACTTCTCCAGTGCGGTGTGTTCACTGTAGTTTTCAGCATGCTGAATAAAATAGATTTAGTTTAAAAGAGGGTGAGGTGTTGCTGTTCTTACATGCTATAAAAACATTTCCGCTAGAAACAGTCTTTTAAGAGGGAGGAGGGGAAAGGATTTCTCTAGCTGCCTTCACAGACATGGGATGACTGTAGGTTGCCGGCAGAACAGGCCTAGTTACATTATATAATGATACTGTAGTGGACCTGAGGTAAGCTTGCTGTGATCCAACTCAGGCTAGATTAGTGATGATGTTGAGATGCTGACCCTGGAGGTACAAAAGCAAGAAGGCAGTGTATTTCTTCTGGAAACCTGGTGTGCTTTAAAGCACTTTCGTATGCAGCTACCTAATGCATTAGAAATCAAGTTATCCAGAAATACTTCTTTAGTTGCAGTTCTCAGAGCAGTGGCTTAGCGGTGGTCAGGCCCTCAGTGAGGAACAACTCCATCCCTTTTTTCAATGTCATGGTTGAGTTTTAATAAGTTCTCCTCCTGTATGCTAGTAAGTAGTGTTATCACCCTGATTTGGGCCTTCTCTGCAAGATACCAACTGGCTATATTTGTGTCCACCTCATGTGTGAGTGCTTTAAGCACCTGGAGGTTCTAGGTGCTGTCTCTCTGGGCTCACTCAATGAGCCTGGAACCTGGGAACAACTGCCCTAGACCTTAAAATCACTGCTGACTCTCTGCATATCTTTAAAGTAAACTTCTTCGTCTATTAGGAACACTGAACTCTGGGAGGTGTGAGATAGCTGACAGTCACAAAGACACATAGCTGGCTGTTGGGAGAATGATCAAAGCAGTTTTCCAGGTGATGCTGGAGGTTGCTGGTCAGTGCAATACAAACTATACTGCATGCTGTTCCCTGAATCTCCCTTCTTTGGAGTGTTCTTTGGGGTTTAGTCAATGCTCTCCAGGGTTCCTGTGTCCCTGTTCCTGTACTGGACACTCCCCGCACAGGCCTTTCTTTGCTTCATGAGAAGGATCCAAGCAGATTTCCATTCTCTTGCTGTTCCCTCTGCTGCTGTGTGACCCTCTGGTCAGATGCAAAGCCTTAGGTGGGCTGTTGCATGGTAACTGCACAATTTGAGTTCAGACCTGAAAAACTGGTTTTTATAGGCATTAACCACCTGTTCTGCTAGGGAACGGCCCAGGTAATTGTGGATGATCTTTAATGATGTCTTGTTCAGTAGTGGAGGCTGAGTGCCACTCCTCCCTCTGTGCAGTACCATACAACCAGCCCTTCTTCAACAAAACAACCCTTCTGTGTTCCCTTCTTCAGCAAAAAAAAAAAATAATTAAAGAGCGTCCAGCTGAACTTCAGAATATGTATGTAGGTTCCAGTGATTTTCACAAGGAATTCGTGATTACAGAGCAGAGCTGCTTATGATGGCATTGTTCCCTCAGCCACTCCGGCAGTGCATGCAGTCAGGCTGCGCCTATATCATCTAACACAGAAATAGTCTTACATCAGGGGAGCAATTCGGTAATTACAGCAATGCTAGTTTTTGGACAGTAATTGGGGAGGGTAACAGGTCTGTGTTCCAACCAAAGAGGATGACTGCACAAAATGTTGCCAGGGAACAAGCTAAAATGCCTTAGTTATTACATGTGTATAATGTTACCCTGCAGAAGGTAAATGTGAGACAGGTTATTCTACTTTCCTTTACAGGAGGCTATGAGTTTGTACATTGGTAGTTGCTGTGGGAGATGTTACATGCTTTGAATCCTCACATTTTAAGCGACCAACTAACAATTTAATTGTGTAATTAGGCAGTTAGTTTTATTTAGCATGATAACCTTTTAGAAAAAAATCTTTAAAATCTGGATAATTTGATGATTTGGACAGACCTTTTGTAAAACACAAACTGCCTTGTATACTTTTTGATTGGAAATAATACCTGTGTCAAAATGATCCCAAGATGTAGTTTTCTGTAGTGCTAAGCTGCTTGGGATGCTTGCCTGTATTCACATAAGCTGTTCATTATTGTTAATTCTTTTTGTTGTACTGATACATAGCTAACAGTGATTTTTAACCACCTGCCCTTTCTCTGTTCAAAAATACCCAAAGACTTTTTTACAAGGGGGAGCACCCTCCTTGCAATATTGCCAAACAAAGCTTTTCATTATGAGTTGTCTGGGGATTTTTTGTTTGTTTGCTTTCTTTTGTTTGTTTGTTTGTTTGTTTTTTGTTGTGGTTGTTTTTTTTTTTTTTTGTTTTGTTTTTTTAAAAGCCTTTCAAAACTGTAAGGCTCATTATTCACTTTCCTTACGAAGTTTCATCTATTTTTGGTCTAAGTTGAGTTTTTCTCTGCAGTCAAGTGCTAAAAGCTTTGTTTAAAATCCAATTTTGTGATTTAGTGTCTACTAAAAATATCTGCTATCATTAATATTCTGATAAATAACTAACCTTGTGAACCAGTAGGCTAAATCATTCTTATAACTTTCTTTCTGTCTTAATGGAGAGGTCAGCAAACTTTTAAGCACTTTCCTTGGGCCTATGACTTGCACTTTTACATATATTTTCCTATAATGAAATATTAATTTCAGTTTTCAGGCACATTAAATTAAGGCAGGAATTAAATGAAGATTATATTATATACTTCTGGAATATGCCATATGATTTTGTATTGATGCAGTTACTTCAGTTTTCTACATTACTATAGCTTGCTTGTGCAAGAGACTGATTTCTGAACAACAGCTGGAGGTACAACCTTTTTAAAGTAGCAGTACTGACACACAGTGTCTACTTTTATCAGTAAGCTTTCTGGCTTTCATTTTATTTGACTGCTGCCAGAATGAGAATATACCTCTTCTTATTTGGGATTTCTTGTCCTGGATTTACCATGCAGTCTGAGTTCCTTGATGCGTAATGCACGGAGTTGTCCCTGTTCCTTGGACTGACCTCCCTGACCTCCTCTTGATCATTTCTGTAGGGTCATAAAAGAAGGGCAGACTGGGAAAGTCACTCAAGTGCTTAGAGGATGAGCAGTCATCAGGCCAAGTGCTGCTCCCTGTCTGCAAGCGGGAAGAGTCAGAAGGGTCTGTATCGTCTCTGGGAGGTCACACACAACCATCCTCAGAGTTCCTCGGGAGTGGGAAGGGCCACAATCTGCCTTTAGAGTATAAACTGCAGGAAGAAACATTAGAATGACACACAACTGTAATGGTACTTAATTCAGCATTTTTTCCTCACAGTTATGACTTGTACGTATTGCTTTTTGCTTAAATGATAGGTGTCTAAACACGTTTTTGTGTTAACTTCCAGCCTTTAATCTTAGTCAAGGGAGGGTACTTCTGGGGAAATTTATCATCAAACAACACTTAAAAGAATTGATGTATTAATTATTATATTTGCTGTCTTGAATGCAATCTTCTATCTTAATGTTTTTTTATTGTGTGTGACTTGAATCCTTGCTTTATGTTCACAGTACAGATTATTTCCAGCCATGATGTTGATAAAGCAGACATCCAGTATTCATAGTACATGTAAAATACGTCTTGCATTTGGGATGCAGGATTTGCACCTCTGATTTTACTTTATTTTACTACTTTTGTGTGTCATCTTGTCTAAGAATTCAGGATTTCATAAATCAGTGGTTTGGGTGGAAAGTTCAGTGAATGTTAGTTTCTACGTTCACTGTCCCTAGCAATTATATAAAAACTTTTTCTTAATTTGTGCTTGATATCTGTTACGGACAGTGTACAGTTTGTTTCCAAATGGGGCACCCTCTTCTCTTATCCTACTGATTTCTTTCTGGAGCATCACTTGATCTGTTAGTATCTTTCTTGCAAATCTGCTGTCTCCCCCCTACACTTTGTTTAAACTCCATCTGAAGCAGAGAGTTTGTGTAAAAAAGCGGTCTCTTTCTGTGCTTGTCACTGCACGTATTCAAGCAGTTGTCTTTTTGTAAAAACTTTGTGGAGCTATTGTAGTGTTTTGAAACTTAGGTTTTGACTGTTTCCTTGTGTTTAATTTCAGTTTATTTTCTCCTCTGGGTTTTTTATTTTGTACTTGAATATGCTTATATTTATACTTAGCAAAGAGATTGTGATTAAATTATTGGTATAGTCCAACATATATGTGCCTGAATGTATATATCATCAAAGAGTAACTGCTTATAGTCATTATAGGGAGTTTAGTAGAATTCTTAAAAAAAATACATACCAGACATTTTCACTTGCATTTTGTCCTTTCCGCATTTCTGACTTGTAGTGTCTGTATGCCTAGGCTTAACATGGTGATAGAGTAGTAGAAGTCTGGGTGTAAACCAGATTATGATTAAAGTAATGCTACAGCATTTTTATGTCTGTGTGAAATATGTAGAGTAGCTAAAAATGTAGATGTGCCTGTTTTATGTCTGGTTTAGGCCACTGAAGGGTTGCATGTGGCTTATGTTTTTCTTTAACCTGAAGCATTTGGCTGTTAGCTCTTGGTGAAGTGGGCTGACTCCGTGTTAGATATGAACACGGGATTTGTCATACAGTGTATTATATTTTATTTCAGTGGTTTCTGCTTCATTCGTTACATTTTTGCATTTGAGATATTTTCCCTTTCAAGCATTGTGGTATTTCACAGTGAAACTTTGTGAAAGTCAGGTAAATGACTTAATTTAAAACCAAAAGAATAGTCTGAGGGAATTGTTAGTGTAAAAGTGGTGTTTGGATGTGTAAATATTTGGGGAGTGTGTTACTTCAGAAACACATACACACATCTGTGGCTTTTTTTTTTTTTTTCCTTTCTCATTGGGAACTTACATGTCTTTCTAGACTGATAATCGAATGCAGAAATACCTAGGTTTGAGATATTCCTAGGGAAGGTGCATAAAATATATAAAATATGTATTATGAACTGCAAAGTGGTCACAAAATGATGGATATTTTTTCAGTTAGTGTGCTTAACTCCTTTTTGACTGAAAGTGTGACCTAAACTTTTTTAATAGTTCTTTGTATCTTGAAACTCCTTTGAATCCTTTCCCCTTTCCTGCACTTGAACACAGGCACTTTTGGTGTACATCTTGCCATGCAACAGTTCTAAGTTGCAAGTAAAGAATACTTTCCCCACACACATGAAATTACTGATATTTTTTAAGACGGCAATCTTCAAGTGTGATTTAGTGATGGAAGCATAAACCTGGCAGCCAAACAACATGAAGAGTGTTTGCAGGGTGATTCTAGCAAGTCAGACTTGTTTCTGGCTTTTTCTTTCTGTAGAGTGTTGATAGAAATAAGAGTATGTGAGGTTTTATTTACTCATCTTGGAGGCCCCCAGACAAAAGCGGAAAGCGTTCTGGACATTAACAGTAATTTGGCTGCTGGAAGTTGCCCAAAGTACTGTCAGTATGTCTTGCTCTTACTAAGAAATAAAGTAGCCATTCTCTTTTTTGTTTAATAAGCGTAAGTCAGCTTGGATCCTGCTCGGCAGCCGGTTGTGAAAGTCATCACTTCTAATAGCACAGTGCCCCAGGGACCACCGCAGGGCATTGACTGGCTCAGTACTGACTCAGAGCCTAAACTGTTGACACTGCTCATCTAGATAAATGATGCAATTATGACTCTCCTCCCTAGTCTGGGAAAGCATCTTGGATCTTCTAGTTCACAACTCTGGTTTTCAGAGATGGAGTGAGCCAGTCTGACTGGGATGAGTCTTCCCTGCTTGTGTATATTTGTCGATCCCGGCTCTTTAAATTCTTGAATATTTCCTGGAGATTATGGACTGGGTATAACTAAGCTGTTAATAGCTTTTGTCATGTGCTTAAATAGAGAATTACAGACCACCCTGACTACTTGCTTAGCAAAGACATTGAGAGATCTGTTTTCCCTCAAGAAATTGATCTTTTCTGTTACTGGCCCTTGCCCAGCATTTCTCTAGGCTGTTCCTCATCTCAGGGCACATGTAGGAGCACAGCTCCTTCCCGTGATGGCTGCAGCAGGATTTTCAGGTTGAGGAGCACCTTCCTACCCTGTGCTCTGCAACTGGCCCCTCTCAGCTCTGCCAGCTGCTCTGCCCACAAACCTGCACTGCTCACTGTCACTGATCCCATCTGCCTCTTAGGCAAAAAGAAACAAAAACTAGAAGACACAAAGGGTTATTTTGGGGTTGATCTGACTGCCTGTGGGCCTAGAAACAGCTACATGCACTTAACGAAAGACTGGTGTGGTGACGAGATGAGTGAGTGGTGGGAAGGCAGAGGGGAAGAGGAAGAGAAAGTCGTTGAACAAATTCTACTGGAGAAGCCCCTGTTGCAGAGCGGTAATCAAGACTTGTGGGTTTAGTTGTTTAAAACAAGAAGCAAAAGTTTCCTCTTCCGATTTCTATTCATTAAACCAATTTAAACTCTGTGTGTAGGGAGGGGAGGGTGGTGATTTGTGAATAAACATGCATTTGCTGTAGCAGACCTGATTACATCCCTGGTAGTGATACCTGTGGTTGCACTTGAAGGCCCTTGCCCCGTTATATTAGGGATTGCCCCGATATATTAGCAAACATGCTTGAGCAGTGAGTTGTACTTGAGAAATAAGGAAGTGACGGTCCTGGTGCGTGTGTCGGCTTGAACCGTATGTAACAAATATAGTGGTCGTATTACAACCATATTAAAGGAATGAAAGGAACATCATGATTTCATCCACTGCTCTGTCTTGCCATTGCTCAGAGATACTGATTTCATTTGCTACTGAAAAAAAAATAATGGTGTTAAATGAAAGATTTCCCCCCTTTTCTGTAACCAAATTTACAGCACTGATTCGCCGTGTTGTTTTTGTAACCACCATGTCTGTCAGTGGGAGTTGAAGGACTGACATTCTGCTGTCCTTAACATCATGCATTCTTATTTAATTACATATTTATTTCTTAAATATAATAATGTCACACAATAACTTAATAATTATTTTATGGGATATTTAAAGCCTGGCATTGTGCTTCCTGCCACAGCTAAACAGACATTCTCCTCCAGCAATTATATCAGAGTCTGTGAGTATGAGATTAAAGTGCAACAGAAGATGTAGGTGTCAACAAAGCTGTTTATTTAATGCATTGTTATAATCAAATTATTTGTGTTTTATCAACTTGGGAACACTATATTCCTAAAATGTCTTGTAAGTATTCATTTATTTTGCCGGCACTTTTTGTGGGTGGATGATGGTATTTGGTCAGTTCCTTTGGGAGAGGAAAAAAGGATACCACACACTCGGAGCCAGCCAGCAGGAAATCTGTGGGAGAGCCTAAAGCTAGAAAGTGGGTTTGTGTTATTTTCTTTAACTACAGTGGTCATCCTTCTATACGGGGGCTAAGGGCTTCAGAAGGCTTTGAAAATCAGATGTGTATTGGATGGGAAGACAGGATCTCAAGCAAGAAAACTACCTCTGGAAATTATTATGCTGTAACCAGAGGATGTGGTTGCTGAAATACTGTTCCTGGGTTTTTGGCAATGTTTGGATTTCAAGTCTGGTCTTAGACTGTGCTGAACAACTTCACTAGAATTCAAAAGCAATCAGAATTTTGAAAAGCAGGCACATGGTTGTGTTGCTAATTGAAGGAGTGATTTATGCTTCCATAGGAGCTCCCTGATCCACCAGATAACATTTGGCCAGTGAACTACTGAGCCAGTGTTCTCTCCTCCAGACCTTTTCCCAAGGTGCTTCGTAACATGGGCTGTGGTTGAGCACGTTTTGTGTATGTAACTGTGTTTCTATGTAGAATGTGAAGTCTTTGAATCATGAATTATCTTCTAGGAAGCTACTAGCAGGTCAGGTCTTAGGGCCGTGGTATAAGTCCATTATTATTTTGAATTGGGTTGGTGTATACTGTTCATAAAAACTTACTCTTTCCTACCTTAACATAAAAATGGAATTTTATAAAGCTTACTTGCATAGTTTAATTACATTTAAGTACATTTTCATTATAGTATATTGCTTTTTCTCTGTTTTGAATGGTTACCACCTAGATTGTAGTTTCTGAATTTCTGTCATTTGTTTATTTTTTTTTATCTCATTATGCCATTTGACCTGCTTATAGGTGAATAGCTGAAATGCTGCATTTTTCGTTTGCAACATTTTCTGCAACATTTTTGGTTGATCTTACAGGGTTTAAACTCTGTAGTGATTTTCACTCAAGCTAGTTTTTATATAAATCCCTGTCATTGTCAACCCAGTCAAGGTACATATGTAAACCAGACAGTGGTGTGAAAGTGCTGAAAGAAAGATAGCTTCAGATAAACCCACCCTGGGTTTTGCCAAATAGCTTCCACTGAAGCTGGAGAGCTGTAGCTGCAAGAGCAGAAACCACGTATTCTTTGTAACAACCTTGTAGTAATGTTATTTCTGTTGTTACATTTGCTTATAAAAAAAAAAAAAAAAAAGTTGCAATTTTAGATGTGAAATACTTTAATTATGAACTACTGTTTCCTAAGTTCTTAATTAACATCTTCATTGCTGAAACTGAAAATCACCCCGCTAGTGTGATAACTACGTAACCTTTAGAGCTGTCAGAACAAGAAAGATTGTACCAGAAACTCTTGGAGACCTTATGATTTGCTTTGCATGTTCTTGTTTCAAACTTCCCACATTCAGGAAACAGTTCCTGCATTAACTCAGTATTACTCCCCAGACACCAGAAACCAGTCTTTGTGTAGAAATCCAGTTTTCTAGGAGTATCCAGACGGGGATGTCATTTCATGTGAGTTTATAAGACAGTGGTAGCCATGTTTAAATGCAACAAGAGGTAAAATGAGGAAGGGAACTGAAGGCAGTCCAGTGAGCTGTAACATGCACAGTCAGCGTGCTCTTTCCTATTACAGTTTAGGAATTTTAAATCCCTTTTATGGGAGAAATCAACAGACTCCTGACTTTTCTTGTGGTTTGCAATGTAATTTTGAAGATGGTATGGAAGAGGAAGTAGTGCTAGTTTTATCTAAGGTTGTTTGCTTTGTTCTGACTTTTTTTTCCTTTTTTTTTTCTTTTTTTTTTTTTTTTATGTTGCTGAGCATTTATTTTGTTTCTACAATAAACTGTCTTGGGTGTTTTTTAATAAAGTAATCTTTAAGCTAAGCATTAGTTCAGTTTCTGTTTCCCTATAGTATCATTTAGAATAACATGATAGTGATTTTTAGAAGATCTGTGTTAGCCAGGCAGTAAAGTAGAAAGAAGGGTCTTAATATTTGTAATAGGCTTAGTTGAATTTATAAATGATTGCTTTTTTTTAAAAAAGTTAATATGAAACATATTTTAAAAGTTTCTGAAACACAGCTCCTCAATACAGACTATATGCAGCTGAAGGGGAAATAACTTTCACAGGGTTATAAAATGGTGTCTGAAGGATCTGCCTGTTAAGACATAGTTGACGCATAGCATGGTATTTTAATAATACAAATTGTGGGTTTTTTTTTTGTTTTAAAATAATTTTGTTCCATTAAAACTCTTGTCATTAATAATTTTTACAGATTTGATATAAAGTACTTCCAAACCTGTACCAGGTACTCATTATGCCACTATATTTTACCCCAAAAAACTTTGAGTGAATGTCAGTATCTTAGTTCAGAATTATTTATTAGTGAAGTCATTCAAAAGTGCTATGAGGGATTTCTTGGAAGGTATTTCAGTTCTCAGTGTAAATGCAATTAATTTGAACCGCATTAACATATTTCTACAACTGAGTATTCAGCATGAACATTTAAATAGGGCTCCAGCAGTCCTGGTGTTGCTGTTATGCCTACTGGCAGGGTGAACTCTTGAGACTCACATCAACTTTATACTTTTAAGTTAATAAATAAACAAAGTAGATAACCAGAAACACTTGGTGCACTGCAGGGTTTCTTTACAGAGGTTTGTGGAAGTGTCCACTGAACCAGTCAGAGAGTCTGAGCAAGGATAGAGTTAACACTTTTGAAAACAGCTGTCAAAGCTGTTATTGTTAATAGCTTATACTCATCTTTAAAAAAATGAAGCAACTAGTCAGAATACAAAGGGTATCTCATAACTGGATCAAAAGAAAGAAGTGAAGGAGGCTGCTCTTTTGAAAAATGAGTCAGACAAAACTGGTGTTTTGTTAACTTCTATAAAATTTCCATAACCACAGTGAAATCTGGATTTCCACAGTTTATTTAATATGCTGGTGAATGGTCACTGAACAGATGTCTTGAATAAAACTGGAAAGAATCAAACAATTTTGGAAGTCTTTGGCCTAAACAAGTGTTACATTTGGTGAGGTATGATAAATGTGCAATTTCATAATACAAAAATAATCTATTCTTCCATTCTGGAGTTTCTATTATGTGAAATTTGTTTTTCTTAAAAGTAATGAAGTTTCCTTAAAATTGACCAAGAGCATTATTTGTGTCCTTTTCTTCCCTGTGCTTTAATACTCCAAATGTAAAGGGGAAATCTTGAAAAAGATAATACTTTAATTTTTCACATTTTTTCCTTTGCTTTAGGTTAACGGAGATATTAAAGGGGCGAAAGGAAGACTTTTTTTTTATTTTTTTTAAGTACTGTGGGTGGTTTTTTTCACCTTGTAAAAATTTTAGCTTGATAAAATTTAGATACTTTTTTTTTTTTTTTTTCAGGTCTGCCGCAGATGTGCAGCATTGATCCCCCAGCTCAATACTAGGCAAATAACAATTCGGTAGGTGTGAAAAGCGACTGGTGTTAGAGCAGCAAGGTGCGGTGCTCATAATGGAACTGGTTAAATTTTCTTCAGTCAAAATGAAAACGGCCTGCAAGCTGTTGCTGGGGAAATAGGCGCCTGTGGTTAGTGTTGAATGCAGAGAGGTTTGTCTCTCTTGCAGATCAAAAAATGGCTCAAAGTACTTAGTCTGCGTTCCATTTTGCTTCTGGAAACTTGCTGCTAGCCTCTGTGCATCTGAGGAGCTTCAGTTACAAATGTAGAGAGAATCTCTTTTTGGTTTGTTTTGGTTTTGTTTTTTTCTTCCTTCCTTTTGATGTCAAGTACTTTTCTCACTTGTTACCTTTGTTTATAATATCTGTGACAGGAAGAACACTGAACTTGGTCCTGAGAACACTTATAGGGGAGCAGAAGTTTGATCCCTCTGCAACTTACGTAAATCCAGCATATAACTCTTTATCATGGGCTCTGGGGAAATTTAGGTTTTTAGATGCATCTTTGAAAGATAAAATAATTTTTTTAAAAATCAGTGGAACTTTTGTGAATTTGGCATAGTCCTTAAATTAATTCTCTAAGAGCTAAATAGGTGCACGGTAAGCCTGAATTGCTACAATTAAACGCCTTCATAAACACTGAAAACAACAATTCGTGGTCCATTGGCTCTATAGCTCCTCTTCTAAAATCTCTGAAGAGTGTTGTTTCTGGGATGCAATAACTATTTGGGCATCCTCTTCCTTTTCCTAACTAAATACCAATAAACTGCTGCCTGGTATTGCTCTCCCTTTCAAATGAACGTGAGGTATCTCTCAGCTGATTACCAGGGACTCATCCTTAATACTTGATAAATAATAAGGTGAAAGTAAAGCAGCAGCTGATTTGGGCAGTCCAGATTGAACAAGTAACAGAGGTTAAACAAAGTCTTATTTTTTTTTTCTTCTGATTTTACACACGTGCAGACGCAGCAGATTTGTATCTGCCTTTTCAGATGAACTCTGCAAGATGCCTTACTGTTTTTTGCCTCTCATCTATCTCCAAGACTGCCAGAAGGCTTTGTTTAGGATCTTGATCTTTTTTCTTAATCATCTCCAGTTTCCACCTAGCTTTTATAAATACTAATGCCTGTTGGGCTTGGCTAGGTGGAGCTAAGTCCTGGCTAAAAGGTAATGGGACTTGATCTCAACTGTCCTAGGGCTTGGGTACAAACTAGGCATTTAATCCACTGATTACAGAATGAGTGCCTATTTTGAGTGGTGATTAAAGTAGTTTGTATATCCTAGCAGAGATTTGACAGAAAATTACTATAGGTTTCTTTGAATTCTTTTTGCAGTAAAATACTTAGCACCCGCTCTGATTTTGTGCCAGATTATTTGGCAGTTTAGCTTGCCTTTCAGTTCCCAAAGTGGGTCTGTAGTGACAGAGCTTCAGGGTGAACAACAAAGTAGGTGTTGATATGTTCCCTTCCCAGCACAGCTATTTAACTTGTATCAGGTTTCCCACTGACATCTTAATTTCAATTTCCTGCTCTGGGCCTCTTTTAGTCTGGGTCATTGTTTCAACACTGCCGTATAACTATTTACTCCCCTTCTTGATTCCTGTCCCTGGTGAGCATGTACTGGATTTCAGCAATGAATCGTGAGCAACCATGCCTCCTACCGGTGCCTGGAGCTTGGCTGAGGCATTGAACTTCAGCATCTTGTCACATCAAAATAATTGTTAATTGTTCCTATAGTGCGTGTAAAGATGACAAGGAAGAAAGAGAGGAAAACAAAGCCATGTGCTGTTATGTATGATATGGATTCCTGTACTAGAGATCTGGTACAGTATGTTCAGGGATGATAAACTGACCGTGTCTTCTGATCATCCACATACCCAGAGATACAATTTTCTGTTCATGACATTCTAGGAATGTGCCTTTCTGTCCTTCTTGTGCTCCAGGACAAGCAAACCTCGGGGACTGAATCCCTTTATTTCCACCCTACCAGCAGATAAGTCTTTATCTAGAACTGCACAGTGCAGGGAGGGAATGTTTGGGGATTTTTTAGCTGGTTTTCCTGTCATATTGTCATACTCCCTGATCTGTGATCCAAAATCCTAAGCAACGTTTTATGCTGTTTTGAATTATGCATTATTTTATTCAAATTTTTCTTCTTGGGGTGTTTTTTTTTAATTGCTGATATTTGATCTTGCATGTAGCAACACTTCTGGAAAAATTAGGGCTTTCATCATCACGAATGCTGTAAAAGTTCTAAAACATTCTTCTGTCTGTAGCAGAATATCCTTTGCTGTCACACAGGCCTTGCTTGAAAAGCAGTTAGCTTAAAGATGGTACCTCTCATTAGTGTTCAGCCTTCTTTTCAGCCATTTCTATCTACCATTAAGTATTTCAATCAAGTTACATTCATGCTGCACCTTGCCACGGTATAGTCAAGTACTTTTACTTCTATTGATTGTCTAGGTAAAAAGTTTATAGTGTATGGAGACAGAGATGGAGTAGTTTTTTCTTCCTTGAACTACGAGGGGAAGAAATAGAAGCATTGTTAATGCTTACAGTAGTACTTGAAGTAAAGCTTCCCTGTCTTGTTGCAGGTTGGTGTCTGTGATAACATCAGAAGATTCAGTGTGAAGGACCCTACTTGAGTGCACTGTACTCGCTCTGCTGCCGGACTTCCAAAATGATTGAACAGGCCATAGTGGAGCGAAGAAATACAACTTTTGCTAATGAATCCTGTGGCCTTTAACGGTAAGCAAACAATAAGCATGTGTTTTTTCTCTGTAGTCTCAGTAAGATGTAGAACCATAAACCCCCAGAGTAATCTGTTATGCACAGCTCAGCATTACAGTCCAGGTAAAAAAGTGCTTTCTCAATGGCTGCACTCAGCCCTGGAGAATGCTTAGATACTGATCAGCGATAACCTTCACTAGGGTCATGGCTGCATACTTCGCTATTTTGGAAAGTTCTTCTGTGGACTTTGTGTTGCTCAGAGGCAATAATTGCACAGCTTTTTAGAAAAGTGACTTTTGCCATATCCCGATGTTTTACTGTTACTAGCATATTATTTCAGACTTTTGGTATTAATTAGTTCTGCTTTAATACTAGTTAACTGGTCTTAGTATCAGCAAATCCAAAGGCCAAAGCTGCTGAAGGAGAGTTTAATTTAAAAATGTCTGCTGCGTTTTGGCTGTTGCCAGCTGAGATACCCGTGTTTCCCATGGTGAGTCAGTGCTTTGCATGGTGCAGGTTTCCAGTAGCCTGTTGGAGTTGGGAACAGCTGGCTGACTGTCAAGCAAAACTTGGGAAACAGTAAGATGAAACAAGAATGACTGTGATTAGGTCTGTATTAAAACATTTCATTATCTTAACAGACAGTCAAAACTTAGCTTGGGAAAAAACAATCCTGTGAGGCGTGTGGAAAGCTCTCACTGCCGCTGCACACCTCAGCTCTTTCTGTGATCAAGAATAGCTTGCTCAGACACTCATGAATGCTTGGCTCGTGTGGCATTTCATCTGGGTCAGTGGAAAGTATGCAGAATCATAGAATTGTTTAGGTTGGAAGGGGCCTTCAAGATCACCTAGTCCAACCATCAACCTAACTCTGATCAAAAAAACTGTCACTAACCCATGTCACTGTGTCAACCCGTCTTTTGAACGCCTCCAGGATATTGCCTCAACCCCTTCCCTGGGCAGCTTGTTTTAATGCTTAATAACCCTTTTTCATGTAGAAATTTTTCCTAATACCCACCTGAACCTCCCCTGGCATAACTTGAGGCCATTTCTTCTAGTCCCAATGCCTGTTCCTTGGGAGAAGAAACTGACCCTCACCTGTCTACACCCTGCTTTCAGGGTTTGCAGAGAGCGAGAAGGTTTCCCCTCAGCCTCCTTTTCTCCAGGCTGAACAACTCCAGCTCCCCCAGCTTCTATTCATAAAACTTAAAGCCAGTGAGGGCTCTGGAGAATGTTGCCCTTCTCTGGACCCACTGCAGCACCTCAATGTCTTTTTTTTTGTGGTAAGGGGCCCAAAACTTGTATACAACTCCTAACAATTTTGAAGTGTGTGTTGCTATCACGTGGGACTGAAAAGACAAGATTTCAGAGGTTTGCATCTCATTATCATTATTTTCTTTCAGAATGAGGCCACAAAGGACCCTTCCTAAACCCAGTGTTACATTTTGGGAAACTTTTTTTAAAAAAATAATTGTGTGTGTTTGACTGCTGTTGTGTCCTGAATGTAGGGCATGACTGCAGAAACAATGTCTGTGTTGGAAGCATAGGTATGTCTTGGTGGTGGTGTTTTTAATATTTAACCTCCAAGGGAGGGAACTTCCTCATTGCAAGTGTTACTTTTAGTTTTTTTGGCTGTGAAGTACGGATGTGGTGGTGGTGTAACAAACGTTGCGTGGTTGACATGTGAAGAAGTTTGGGGAACATGAAAACTCCCCTGTAATAAAAATTATCTAGAAATAGTATTTTTAAAACATGTACTTGGTAGGACTTACTTTTGAAGTACTGGTAGTTAAGCAAAAGGGGCATTGGATTTAATGTATTTTCTCTCCTTCCCTCATATCATAGATAGCAGGAAGGCTTTTCTTTCTGAAACTGAAAGGGTATTTAATGTCTTAACAAAAACATTTGTACTGTAGTATCACCCTGCAGTACACTGCTCCAGGTACTCATACACAGTTGTGGGGTTTTCCATTGTCCGTCTCTTGCTGTTGGGCTGAGGTTTATTTCCCAAGGGAGATGGCCAATGGGTCTGATCGCTTCAGGAGAAATACTGATCTGAAGAATGATACAGATGATACTGTTGAGTAAGAGGAAACTCAGAATAGAAACAACTATTTTGGCCTTTGGCAGCAGCCACAAGTGGTGTTGTTCTTTAAGTTATAGTTTACTCCTGTACTTTGTGATGTTTGGCAAAATCGCTTTAAAAAAATCCTTGGTTCTGTAATAGAAATCTGTACTGATAACAGAGTACAGTAGGAAGGTAGCATTGATGTATGATTTGAGCGTCTGTTACCTACTATTCGGTGGCACATTTTCAGTGTACATGGCAGTGTTAGTTCATCTGAAAAATTAAAGCCTGCAGGGGGGAAAAAAAAGCTGGAGAAACCAAAGTTGTTGATGTCAATACATTAGTTGAGTTTCACCTGCCTGGATATATTTCTACTCACCTCAGTAGTGTGGAAGTGTTGTAGGTAGGAGAAAGAAGTGTGTTGTTTGTTTTTTTTTTTTATCTTTGAGTCTCCTGCTCCATTTTACTGGTTTTAGCTGGACTGAACCTAAACAGCGAGTGATTTCTTATCTTGCTCAGGACAGGTTTTATCTTCTTCCCGCCCATAGCGTGACCCTTATCCCTTGCCATATGATGGTTGCACCTGTTCTGTGCAAATACACTATTTACCCTAGAGGTGGGAAAGATGCATTTCTACGTTGAACTGTAACACTCCCCCTGAATAACTAAGTGAGACAGGGGAAAAAATAAGAGTAATATATGATGCCCATTATACTCCTGTTCACAGTGATTTATTTTTTTTTAATTAGTTTTGTGGTTTGTTGGTTTTTGTTTTTTTTTTTTTTTTTTTTTTTCTTTTTGAACATCTCTTGGCATATCTAGCCATAGTGAGAAGGGTCAGATTACGTTCTTCTTATTCTGACACCAGCAATTTGTGCTTCTTGATTGCTTTAGTAAGACAGAAAAGATGATATATATTTGAAATATTGCTATACAGATGAGAGGGATTTAATTTTACATGTAATTAAGTAATTATATAGAGCTTAGGGGGTTTCACAATCAGAACTTTTGTTTGCTGTGTGCTTATAATCATGTGTTCTGAAATATAATGTCTGAAAATAACTCTTGACAGTTTAAACATCTTTAAGTGATTTTTGTTTTCTTATCTCTAATGTTGATCTAGGTTGATTATTATATAGCATAATATCTTTTATAAGGTATAATACCTTTTAAAAAATCTTGTAAAAGTACCAGGGATTTTAATTTCTGTAAAAATCAGGGATGTTCTAGTAGAAATTGTTGAGGCGTACGTGCACTCTCTCCCTATCTCAGTTGAAAACTATTTTTGCCCATAATGTTTAAGCTAAATATTCTGTGTTTCAGGGTTTTTCCATGCAGTTTATGTAGTTTAATAGTGCAGGTTTTATCACTATAATCAACTGCACAAGTATTCTGCTTTTGGTATAATTAAACTGGAATTAGATAATGAGAAGCTATCCTGACTTCTGAGGTTGATGTGTTCAAAGACCTGAATTTTAAATAGGTCACTGAAAACTTAGTATTAGTGGAATATTGACTTTTGTAGCGGTAAGTTCAATTTTAAATCAGCTAAAGTCAGAAAATCTATCTGGAAGATGTCACAGGGAGTCTGAGAATCATGAAATAATCACACAACTTGGACTTTGAAAGATGCAAAACACAGCTCAATTTCCTTCTGGTGTGATACATCCTTTTACGCCCTGGAGTTTGCTACTTATGAAAACCAGTCTTATTAAAGGAACTTTTTTTTTTCTTCTTTTCTCTTCTTTTTTCCCTGCTGAGCCAGACCCAGCAGTTAATTGTAAGGCTTAATGGATTTGATGGTTGAACCATCATGTGTTTCCACGATAAACTACTTTAGAACAGCAGTAAACCTTCCCACGTAATGGTTATATAGATTCTTCTTCTTTTTTACTATCTTGTGAGCTAATCTTAAATTACAAATCTTCAGTTTCCTGAGCCATCTCCTGTTGCCATTTCTCTGTCATACTTTGATCAGTAGCGTAGAGGTTTCTTTCTGTGATTGTAATCTCTTTCCTCAAAGCACACCCTGTAATAATAGTGGTAATTAAAAATGAGAAACAAACCCCCCAACTCTAGAAATAATATCTTGGTATATTTTTTTCTTAGGCTGTGGTCTCATGGGAAATGATGAGTCAATTTAACAACTCACTGCTGTCCTTGCTCCCTTACATTTGGTTTGCCTTTCCTTTCCAAACACTGGGCCAGCTCTGGAGCTCATCTGTACCTGTCACACTGCACCACCCTGACACAAGCGGCCTGCCAAAAATACCTTTCTGTTTTTGCATTTGGTGAATAGACTCAGAAGGGAGCTGGGTCTCTGGGCAGGCAGGCCATGCAGCTGGCACAGGCCAGGGTGTGCCAGTGGGTGAGACCTTCTCCTTTGGGTAATCCATGACAGCTGTTGGGCTCAGGAGTTTCTGAAACCACCACCTCTGTTATTTCACATCTTCCATTTCTACTAGTGAATTCAATTTCAATGCTTTCCTTGCAGTATGTTTACCACTATCGTTGCTGTGACTCTCAGTGTTCATAGGCACATTCTGGATGATGTAGAGTGGTATGTTACCCTGATTGTTTTGACACATGGTGGGATTTCTTTTGCCTCCTGATTTTTTTCCTGACAACAGACTTCTTTTTTTGTATTGATTTTACTTTTTAATGTAAATATAGTTTTGAGTGATGATGTGTTGAAGTGAGTGTGCTCACTTTTTGTAAGAAAATAGAAGATAAATGTAAGTAGGATTTTTCTGTGTTGCAGAAGGAGTTCTTCAGAAATTAAATATAATCAAGGAAAGTGAATTTTCACATTAAAACCTTCAATATATGAAGGAAAAAAATAGGTTTATCTTTGCAAAGAAACTTTGTGCCAGGCTGGCATTTGAAAGCATAGTGTAAAAGAAAAAAGTGTTGTCTTTAACATGATCGGTATTTCCTGTGGTGTATGCCTGCTGGATTGCTAACGTTCATTTGTCCATTTCCTAGACTGAATTAGTTGTGGAGTCCACTAGCCTGGAGATTATTTTTGACCAAGATACATAATTCATCTACTAATCTCCTTCAATTATTCTGCTGGATGTTTATAGATTCCTGATTCCCTTTTAATATTTGCTAATGGGTAATTACAGTCAGCAATCACCTTTGTCCTGGAGATTGCTAAAGTAATTTCAGAAGCACTGTTATTGTTTTTGTGAAACAAAAGATGGAATGGAAATCATATCTGTAACCTCTGTCTCTGGTGCTCTAGTAAAGATAGAAAAACTGCTTCTGCTTGCTTTTGTGCAGCAGGTACTGAGCAGAATAAGGCAATGTATATCACTTCACTTGGCTCTTGCCATTAAGATATGTTTTAATGTTTCATGGGCGAGAACCGCTTTTTAGTAAACAGCGTTAGGTGAGCAAGATATTTGCAAGTCCTTAGCAAATAAAGAGCCAAATGACAAAAGAGTTTTAAAACTTTCCAGGAGGTTACTGTGGATATGTTTGGGAATACATCAATAGTTTTGAAATAAAAAACAAAACTGCAACATACTCGGATCCCATGTAGAAAGCCATTAGCGTGGTCAGTAGCTGCTATGAATAATTCTCTCAAGAGAGGTAAGGACAGACGTGATTCTTAGCCATCTGTGCATCCAGTTACGTGAGTGAGAGGGTAAGGGCTTACCAGACCCACTCCCCAGCCTGCGATGGAGCTGGCACCTGAAAATTGTTCATGCTCTCTAAATATTGAGAACAAGAGAAACGTCCTTCAAACTGTTTTGTTGTTGTCAATCAGATTTTTATATAAGGTAGCACGTAATTCTTTCTGTTGCTCCACTTTGCATTGCTGGTGGAAGAATGCTCTTTGTGGCACAATTCAAGCAAGAAGTCCCTGTGGGTGAGTGGCTTTCTGCTCTGCTCTCTTAGTGTCTTCAATCTTCTCCTGTTTCTCCCCACTCCGTCTGCCCTAGCACTATTCCTTGCAGACAATTGCTGAGGAGAAAGGTGCTGAAGTTACCCTAGATAACCTCTTGGGCTGATGTGAGACCTGCAGTGTTTTCCAGTGTCCCTGAAACAAATGCACCTGCATGTCATGGGGAAAAACTGATGACTACTAAATTGAGCTCTAGATGGAAGGTGGATGACCAAGAAATAATTCAGGCAGATGTGTGTAGAAAAGGCTTCTACCTTTGACACCTAGCAGGCAGTGGGGACTAGGAACTTTCTGGAGGCTAGGCAGTTGTCCAGGCAGCAGGAAAGGTCTTTGGAACTGAAATAAACTGCTGCTGGATAGTTCAGCACTAACTTCTGCTGGTCAAAAGAGCTGGAGTCCAGGGGCAAGACCCTTTAGTTATTACCAGACAAAGGCTAAAGCCAAACTTTTCATCTCAATATATTTTGAGAGGCGTCTTGAGAAGCCTGGAGCTTCATGGCATTTGCCTGTTAAGAATTGTTTCAGAGAAATAAAACCTTTGCAGCCAGAAGCTTCAATAGGCTTATGAAATGCAAGAACTTCATTAGATTCTATTTCAAGTTGACAGAAAAGTTGACTTGATTTTTCCTGGCCACTCAGTGCTTGTTTTATCTATGCTGCTTGTTTCATCTATTCAGCCCTACACAGGTAGGGCTGACTGAATCACCGGGAGACAAAAAATCGTGTCCATGTCACAAACATTTACATTATTTTAGAGATGATCACCTGACCAGAGAATGAAATTTGACATGCAAACAAAATTATTTGGGTGACAGTTGGCTATTAGAATGGAAAATACGGTGCTGTTGTATGTTGGAAAGTAGTAATAGCCTATTTAGAAAATAAGATGGAAGAGCAGTCTATTTAGTAACCAGCTATATTATAAAAATGTAGTATGAAAATATGCCTGCAATGCAAATGTGTGTGTGTAATGCTGTTACCTATTGACACATTGCATATTTTTTATGACAAGGCTGGAAGTAGGAAATAAGGGAGGTCCTTGGTCCTTTGGAGGCACAAGGACTTGTGTTCTTGCCCCATCAGCTGATTTGCCTTGTCTGCCCTGCACTTTTTGTTTGCTTTGGTGAAGTGTTGCTCTGTGTGATGCATCTTCCCAGGTTAGTTTTCCTTGTGAAGGGACTTGCTTTCTTTTATAGCTCCTTATCTCGAGCAAACTGCAAAAGAAAGAAGCTTTCCTGGCTTTTGTAATATGACTTGTTAGTGTAGCCCATGATATCACATTTCAGTTAGTTTTCTTTAAAACACTGGGTCTCTATAGGCTCTGCAGTACAGTCATGTCTGTTCTCCATCTGTTGAGTCCAGGCCAATTCTTAAATAAACGTTATTGACACAAAGCACTGTGGACGGTTTTAACTAGCCTGGGAGAACAAAAAAGCTTCAGTGTGAGCCTAGTAGTCTAATGAGGTGTTTGCTTTTTTTTTTTTTTTTTTTTTTTTGTAACTAATTCCTATGGGTTTGTCAGTAGGATACCAGGGAGTTTAGTGATGCTTGAAACTTCCTCTCTATGGGAAGAAAAGCAAAAAGCAGTCAGAAATACTCAGATTTGTGGAAAACAGAAATGTCTTTTTTGCTACTATGGGAAAGGTGGCTCTGTGTGTGCGCCATGTCTTGCCCAGTGCTTACCTGGACAAATTTCTGTTGCTGAATCTGGACACAACTTTGTTCCCAGTGGCTTGAAACAGAGTTGATTTGGAAGGCTCTAACTGTTCTGATTCATGTTCTGGAATGAATCCTGTTGTCCAGTATTTTATTGCCTATCACATGTCCAATGTTTGTTCTTACATATTCATTGGGCAAATTTCTTTATCTGACAAATGTTTTTCATATTAATTGGCCTGCAGATGGATGTGGAGCTCACCCAGATCTGACTGAATTGTATTGATTTGTTTGGTAGATGTTCCTGTAGGTTCTCAGTGCAGTTTCCAACCCATACTGGTGGGGTTGTTTCTTATATATAGTAATCTGGTTGACAAATCGTTCCTTCTCCTTTTTAATTCTTCAGAACACAACAAAGACTTCTAAAGAAATGAGGCTTTTTCTCAATAAACTGATAATCAGAGCTCCATGGTATTATGGCAGCAGCCCAGATCCAGTTCCTGTTTGGCTTGGGGTGTTTGCCGCTGTTGCTTTTGGGAGTGTTCTTTGGTTTTTGTGGCCTGTTGCTGTTTCAGGGCTATACCTCTCTTGTGGTGTCAGAATGGCAAATCTTCAAGAAACAATGACCCAAAAAAGCAAAAGTGGTGCTGTGGTGCACAGTGGCCACGTGATCCTTAAATATATAAACAGGAGTGTGTGAAATCAATGATTTTACTATTCATGATGCTGTCCGTGAGGCACAGTCTTTTTCTCGCTCAAGTCTGTCTTCTACATTTTCAGAAGGTTGCCAGAAAAAATTCAGAGAAGGGGGAAGAGCACAAAACCTGGTGGCTTTCAGCTAAGTCTATTACAGTTTCTTAAACAAAAGATTTTCTTGTATGTTAGTGGAAAAAGGTAATGCCAGCAATGTTTTGGGGTTGTTGGTTTTTTTTTTAATTAAAAATAAAAGGAGTAAAAGCGGTTTAAGTGTTTATAGTGGGTTTGGAACTGAAATACAGTTCCTGTACTACTGTGTATGTGTTTCTGTTTCTAATTATAAGATGGTGATTAACAGGTCACTGCATTTGTCACATGTAAAAATATGTTTATTCAACTAATGTGTGATTGCATGATTCTGAAATTGCAACTCGCAACACACAAAATTAGCTACTTTAAAAATGGTTAATACTGAAGATGAACAAGTTGCTCTGTGGCCCTTTTTAAAAAGGGAGATCGTAGCATCAGTGGGACATGGGACGCAAATTGAAACTAGTTCAGAGTTGAATTACTCATCTCAAAGTAGCATTTATGTAGTGTGCTATAGATTCTCAGTAAACCAATAAAGTACTGTTTGGGGTTTTCCTTGCCTAATAGAGTTTTGAAAAGAAATGCTATGAGCTAGGAGCCATTGTAACTGTTTACATAGTTCTGTTTACATAGCTCAGGAAGAAAAAAAAATAAGGGAGTAATCTCTTCATTAAAATGGATTAAGCTAATGAAGAGGCATGGCTCTTCAACTTGCTGTCCTGTAAAACTCTTAAATAATATTCAGAGATAGTTCTAAGCTGATGTTTGACGTTGTTTTCATCTTTTGATCATTAGATGATGGAGCCACAGCCACACAGTGTCGTTCTGTAGAATAGAGATTGTCCCTGCTGTTGTTTTTTCTTTAATGTGGTCAGAATAATAAATTACAGGAAAAAAATCTGTGAACTTATTTTTCTCAGATTTCAATATTAAGTGGCCCAAGACAAGATTACTTGTCTCTCATAATTGCAAATGTATTACTGCTTAAACAATTATTTTTTTAGAAAATGGATTTCGTATTCTTGACAGGAAAAATAAAGCTGCCTCTCAAAATACCTATTTTCATAAAAATTATCCTCAAAATCAGATATCTGCAAGCATATTAAAAAACATTTTCATTATTTTTATTCTGAAAATATGCTTTTAGAGGGATCCAGGCTGGCAAGCCTGTGGTCTCTTACGTGTAGTGGATTATCACATTAAGGCAGTGTGTTCCTGCACCTCCATCCTCATTCCTTCAGGGTGTTTAGAGGATTGTCTGACCCCCTGGTGCCTTGCAGTCATAACCTTCCTGCTGTCTACAGCAAGTTGTCTTTGTCACTGAAAGACAAATTCAGATTAAAATACTTGTCCTTGTGCATACCTTCTCATAGTTTCCTCTTCAGAAAAAATTGGCCCACACTCAGGTGAAGTAATTCTGCAGTCACCTGTATGACTTGGAAAATGCATTAGGGCATGATTTCAATGTTTCTTCTTGGCACCCCCTTTACTTTAAGCACTGGTGATTACTATAATCTGTCCAGACACTCTAGCAAGAGCATTAGTATGCACATGCAGATGTAACATAATGTTTTTTTCAGGTGAAAAAAGGGAGATGTTTTATGAAGAAAATTTCAATAATCACCAGTAAAGGTAATATATGAGGTGTGCTACTGACTATACAGAGGAAAGATATATTGAAAGGTGTTTTCCATTTTATTTCCGTTTTTAGTATGTATGTGAGTTTATTCTGGGTGTTACTGTTTAAATGTCATGCAATATGGTCTTTTCTCTTTTTGTGGTCAATACAAGTTTGTGATATGCTCTGAGCAAGAAGTTGTAGTTACTAATTTTGCTGCAAGAGTTTGCTTTTTTTTGTCCAGTCTCAGTACTAGTATATCTGCTTTTGCCTGCCTGGTCACTAATAATTGGGGAGTATGTTAGTGTTTAGCTCCATTTACATAGGCTGAATAATGGTGGTTGTAGTGCAAGTGCTGTCTAAACACGTGGTGGATAAGCATTTTGCCTTTTGAGAGTAACTTGCTAGGATTTGGCTTTTCTACAAGGCTTTTAGTGGGTTCTTTCTCCCCAGAGCAATGGCCTTGGGCACCATGGTGACAGCAGTCAAGTGGCAAAGAAGCTGTTGTCCTGTTATCAAGTTTTAATAAGAATTCATCTGAAATCCTGTTTTTCATGCTATCCCCCATCCCCATCCCCCTGCTTTTTTTGTTTTATGTCTCTTGGCGTTGAGTGAACTATATTCATGAATCTATTTGAAAAACATTGGCCATTAGTAATGAACAATACAGTTCATTCCTTAATGCTCATTGTTGACAGAACACACCTATTGCCTTGGAAACACTCTTGATTAGAGTTGAATGAGATATATAGAACTAGATATTGTCTCGTTTATTAAAAAAATGTTTAATGGGTTTTGGCTTGGACAATATTTTTTCTCATTTTCTGTGCCTTCTAATTCAAGTGTGAAAGGAATAAAAAAAAGATTTCTTAGAAATTAAGATGCACATTTGAAAAAAAAAAATAGAAATGCAAACAATGTGTAGTTCGATTAAAGCTTTTTCTATATATACACATGCACACAGGCACATGCATCACTCCAGAAGAGTTGTTAGTGCTCAGTTACATAACACGCTCATGGGAACGATGTCATTTGCTCAAAAGGAAACAAATTTAGTACATTTTTCATATGAAACTGTTTCAGTTGCTAGAGAAAGGTGCAGTGGTGTGAGCAGAGCAGCCATTGGCAAGCCCTGCGGCTGCTGGGCAGCGGTGCCCACACATGCGGCTGTTGAGCTTCCACCCTGCCAGCAAGAAACAGCCTTTTGCTCACTGGTTACAGCACACAGATAGGAAGTTTAAGGAATGTACTACTTCCCCCCCCGTCCCCGTCCCCCTTGGGAAACACTGTGTCCACTTAACTGAAGACATTAATTTAATAATACTGTCTCTCTACAGACTACATCCCAGGAAGTAAGATTCAAGCTTATGGAAAGAAGCTAGAGACTTGGAAAATAATAATAAATTAAAAAAAAGGACCAAACGAGAATCTCCTGCCCTGCACAAATACAAGCTGATCTAGAGAATCATATGTAGAGCTGATGATGAACTGCCTGTGGTTTTGGGGAGGCTGAGTCTTTTCTTTTGGTTGCACTGGAAATCTGAAGTTAATGCTCATGAGAAGTAAAGTCAGAGAATGTGGGTTACTTGATGTGCCTAAAGATTGCAGAGGCTGCAGTGAAAAGACAAAACTCTTTGAAGCATTAGCTTTGGCTCTGTCTTATAGTGTGTGCCAGGAACTGAGAGAAATAGCAGCCAACCTGGGAGAAAATGCCAGCTAAAGGTAAATACTTCTTCAATGAAAACGATGACTGCAGGGTATCAGACCCGCTCTATGAGAAGTACCGCTACACAAGCCAGCAGCATCCACTCCTGCTACTGCTGCTCTTCATTTCAATCATCTTCTGGACTACTCTAATTATAATCTTTTTTGTCACTCATGTGAGTATACTTCTCTTGTGTTTGATGTTTTCAAAGATGATAAAGAATCACAACAGCACACAACCTTTCAGGCTGAATAATTTTTTGAGCCACATGGTATCAAAGTTGTAATGTTGAAAGAAATCAAGTAATTGTTTATATAATGCTGCATGTGATTTTGAAGAGAGGAAACAGTGTTGTTAGGCACATGCACAGACCTTTCCTTCCTATATGTTATGAATAGACCATAATTTATGCTAAGTGGTAGTTGCAATAGTAAATAAGTAATAAAGGGGCCAAGGAAGGAACCTGAACGTAAGCTACAATGTCCTGCATTTCTCGTATTTTCCTTTTAGATTAACCTAAGACATGTAAAACAATGCAGTAATTCAATTGTTATGAGTTCCTAAAGTGACTTTTTTTGTTGTTTTTGTTTTCCCCAAGGGCATGTGGATATTCATCCCTGGGTTTTTTTGGGGTTGGTTGGTTGGTTTGTTTGTTTTCTTGTTTGGTAGTAAAATCACATCAGGAATCTCTTGGTACAGGAGATGATCTGTTCAATCAATAGTTAGCTAAGAGCAGGAGTCCTATAGGTATAGTAAAGATGCACCTTAAATAATTTTTTGTTGTGTAGTGTAAAATGATTTTCTGTCAAGAAATTAGGTGTTCTTCAGGCCAGCCCAGTTGACAGCTGCTAAAAATGGGGAGTTGATTTAAAGATAATGTAAACAGGTAATACAGAAGCTGTTATAATCCTTCATTGCCTTCTGACACTGCTTGCTAAATACTTAGCTTCATTATAAAGTGTCTTTAAATGTCTCTTTAGCAACAGATCTAATCTTAACCAATCATACTTCTATGCCTTTTAGCTTCTATTTCTTAAAAAAAATAAAAGTAGTGACGCTATTTGCATATTACAGCTCATCTCCTGTAAATTATAGGAAAAGAGTTGTTACATACCTTTATAGCAAAGCTTAAACTCCTTAAATGTATTTCTTTGGGTGTATCTCTATTGTATAATATAGTATCATTAGAACTTAGCTTAAAAGACAAAAGCAAAACCACTAATTTGGGAAATAGTGATGTTGAACTGAGGTGGACTGGGTACGTATAATACTATTTAGTTTTTTATCTCTGTGAATATCAGAAAGTGTAAATGCTGCCACATTAGACTACTTAGGAACTCGGGTTAGCGTGTTTTAAAGCAGTCTAAGCTGCTTCCAGTACAATGTAGATGCATGTTCCATTTTTTCTAGACCAAATATAACACTTTGTTTTGCTTTTGCAGGAAGCACATTATCATCTTCCCTTCATTATTGCAGTGTGTGCTGCTCTTGTCATATTTGCAGTCATGTACTTACTTTTATGTATTGAGTCCCTGTTTCGGAGATGGCTAATGTTATTTGGAGTTACGATTTGGATTTGCTTCCTAATTGTAGCATATGTATCTCTTTTTGAAAAGAGAGGTGATTATCAACTGTGGGAACAGGTATGTGTATCTTGTTCATTCAGGTACTTGCATAGAACTGGTAGCCAGTAATATGAATGTGTGCATGTGCTTTATTTTTTCTGACTGTTATAAATGTGTAATAATTCTTTCTTGAGATTTAGGTTCACTTTTCTAAATTGTTTTATTATAGTCAATTTTAGTTTGTATTCTTTATTATAGGAAAATAGAGCTCAGCTAAGAAAATTGGATAACTGCATAAATCTTTGCAGGAATTGCATCTTTAAGTTGTAATTTAATTGTATTTTTAAGATTTAGTAAAAATCTTAATTACTATGAATTAATCTTCAAGAGAATTTTTAATTAATAATACTTGATTTTCTAATGTATATGGGTCAAAGTGGTGTTCAAGAAGCATATAAAGGACTCTTGAGCTGGGCGTGCCCTAGGGAGCATATTTTCAAATCAGTGGGAGAGGTGAAGTGAACAATAAGAATTTATGACACATCCTGGCATAGCTGGGTGTGGCTAAAGTTCATTGCTCAGTATCTCTGATCAGAAGACGGGCAATTTCATGATGCCAAAAATATCATAATCTGTAGGAAACTCCTCCTAGGCTCTCATAATGTAAACAGAAGAGTTTTTAATGAAATAAAAATGACTTTTTATCTTGTTTTACTGACTCTTCCCCTTCCCCTCTTTATTTGAAATAAAGATAGATTTAAATTATCAGTTAAACAACCAAAATCTGATTTGTATTATGGCCTGGATCCAGCACTGTGTATTTACAGTTGCTATTCAGTACTTTTTAACTAAGGAAGAAGCTATTACCCTAGGAAGAAAGAAAATTCACTGTTCTTAACTATTAGTACAAATATGCAAGGAAGCAAGATTTGGTTTGGCTGCTTTCAGTGCTGCAAGCCAATGTCTTACGTTGTTATCATTTGGTAATAATTAAATAACATTGATTTAAAGCCTAATATATAATGAGACCCTAGATTAGACTGTAGAAGCAAATAGGTTAATTTCAGACTTTTATCTCAAGTTCTGAATTTATCAGTACTAAAAGCTATCATTTAACTGCAGGTATGAGCTTTGCTTGTCCATGCTTATAAAAGCATGACACAGCATTCAGAACATTGTGTTGTAGGGAAAAAGATTTTATTCTTTTATCCACAATAGTAGAGGTGAACATGAAAAGGTTACTTTTGTTGACTGAAAACTTTTATTTTTTATGATTTTTATGTTTATTTGTTTATTGTTGTCCTAACCAAGCTAGCTATTCTGGCAAAACATTTAAGTGCAGACTGGGCCTTGAGACTTCCTTGAAGGAAGCTCACGTCTGGAATACTGCAAGTTGAGTTGCTGTGATGAGACGGAGCTGAACCGGGAGCACCACAACATTCTCCTCTGATCACAGTTGTTGGTTTCCCTATATATGAACTGAGCACTTGAACAAATCTATAAATGTTGATTTGAGTTTTATAGAACTTCCTTCTGATCCCTAGCAGTTTAGTGGACCATTCAGCCTTTTGTAAAAATCTGTGCAGCTAAACATGTAGTTAGTGGCAATAACAATTAGTCTTTTGTGTCAGCACCAGGAAGCATTGGTTGGATTTTTGGTATTTATCAAATATGGAGTAAACATACACATGTGATTGGGTGATGTTAAAATTAGAATAATAATTTGGATAAGGTGAGAAAGCTGATTGTATTCAATATTGCTATTCTTGCAACACGCAGTTACTGATACATGATGTACAAAGTGCATCTTCAGCTGTAATAGATAAATTAAGGATGAAGGGCAAGGACAATTGAAAAACTTCAAGTTGGTATGTCATGTTAAACTGCCTTATCTATGAATATATAGCTGCTAATTCTCTCAAAGCTTTTGGGAATACCACTGTCCTTATGTTTTTAATTATGCTTTTGAAGCATCACTAGTTAATTGTTCAGCCTGAAAATGAGCAAGAATCCTGCTACTTTCCTCTTTGTTATGTACTGATTTTTGTCAGGCACTTAATAACACCAATGTGTGATTCTTTTTTTCTTTTTGTGTCTTGTATTCTCTCTTTCTTTCCAAAGGTGCCATTCTTTCTATTCATCATCTTCACAGTTTATACCATGTTGCCTTTTGGGATGAAAGGTGCTGTCATAATTAGTGTGCTTTCTGCTCTCTCCCATATTATTGTTCTAAGCGTCGCCGTGAGCGTGACTTCTCAAGAAAATCAGGAATCCATTCTATTTCAGGTAAGGGAATGCTACATGATCAAGCAATTAAATACCCTAGTGGTATTACCATTTGATATTGGCGTAAGTAATCTGTTTAGATAAATTCCAAAATTATGCATGGAATAATGGAATATCCATGGAATTGGAATGTGGGCCCAATGGGGTTTGTGTGCTTTTATAAAATTGCAATTATTTTAATCTATTATTTTAGTTTTTTAACTAGGTTACTGAAAATACGACAGACTTTGTCACAGTCATTCTTCTCAGTCTGTGTGGTTTCAGATGAGTCTATGTAACTTCATCTGGCACTGCCTTACAGGGTGGATCAAAAGGGCTGTTGCTGCCCTGGGGAGTCAGGAGGGCCTGGGAATGCTGTTGGATGCTTTCAGGATTCCCAACACTTATTAATAGGGTGTGTTCAAGGGAGCACCCCAGCTCTTTTGATGCAGGTGTGTGTCAGACTTCACACAGCATGCTGATGCATGAGTTTGCAGACTGGTTTCTCCCTAAATCAAACACTGGTGCCTGCAAATTAATGTTAAATAATATAGCAGAATTTTCTGTTTCGTTTTATTGGTCTACGTTGATCCAGGAATGCCTGTAACTGTGAGAGTTACCTTATATTTCCTGGCTACATCTTGCCTAATTGCAACACTGATTTGGTGTGTGAGAGGGTACAGTAAAAATTGAATGTGGCCTGGGATCAGTTGTTTTTAAGGGATTAGAATGTGTATTAATGATCAATGATTGTTATGCAGTAGGTAAATATTTTTCTTCTTGTGCAGCTACTTGCCAATGCCGTCATTTTTGTTTGTGGCAACTTGATGGGTGCATTTCACAAACGCCAAATGCAAGTTGCTTCGTGGGATTTGTATAGGTACACATTGAAGTGCATTCAGGTCCGAATGAAATTGAAGATTGAAAAGAGGCAACAAGTGAGTGAACTAATTCCTGTTATGAATTGTTTGATGTCTTCTCTAAAGTCTGTATAATTTTATGAAGTTGGTGACTAATGCGTGTTGATAGGCTTGGTCCAATCTTTGTGATACCCACCTAATGTGAAAAATAAAAATGTGCCATTTGTAACAAAGGAAGGAAGTTAAAGGGAGGAAGTTGTTCTCTGTGGCTTGTCTATACCAAAATCACAGTATTTGTAACAGGAATGTAATTGCCAGTTACTTTAGTTACTTTTTTCCTAGTATAAAATGTTGCTGGGACTGGCCCAAGGTAATTTAATACCCTGAAAAATACTTACAAGGTAATTTCAGCAGTTAGTTTATACTTCTCTTGTTCACATTTTTTTTTGTGTTTTGAATTGTAAGGTATTACTTGTTCTTGTCTTTTCCTGTCTCACAAACTATTTTTCTTCTGCTAGAAGGAAAATATTGGAACCTAAGGGAGGAAAAAAAAAGATATGTTAGATTACAGTATTCGAGTATGACATTGTTTATGTCCCTAGACTCCAGTGGCATTTAAAGAATAAGCAAGGAACATGGATTTATTACTGCAGAAGGATTGTCAAACAGTATCAAAGCTGAAACTAGGGTGCCTTTCCTTTTTCATCCTGATATAAGTAGGGTTAAGAACAGCAGCTCTAGAAGACTGATGTGTACCAAATTCTCTGCCCAACGGTTTTTAGATAAAAGGAAGGGTCTGAAAAGCAATTGACTTGATTAACTTGAAAAGAAGAAAATGCTACACTGCTAGTTTGATCTGTCCTCTGATGCTAATCTTGTGAGATGAGATGACAAATCTGCATGAAAGTCCTGGCAGAATTCCCCCACGCAGCAGCCAGGGAAGCATCTAATCAGCTTACACAGGCAGCAAGCTCTCATTCTTGGGGTGATGTGGTAACTTGCATGGTGGTGACTTTTTTTATGGCTGCTTGTTTGAAGTGTAGATGTGCTTAAGCGTACGGACAGCTTGCTTTTCATCTGTGTTGTAATTTGTCACACAATTTTGAGTCTCCTTTTTGCCACCCACTTTTTTCTCTGTGAAAGTGATGTGAGAAATGCAGTTCAGGGTTCATCATCACCTCCTTGAAAACTCTGCCTCAAACAGCCCCGTTACATGTACTGGCGCTCTGCTGTCAGTTTAAATTGTTCCCCAAGGTCGACTCTCCTAGTTTTAAAATGCTTGAAGAGGGGAAGGAGGTGTTTCTGTTTCTGGGAGCAAACTAAACTGCAGTCTGTACCTGCTGTAGTCCAGTGCTTGATGCTCAATATCCCTCTTCTCACTGTGATGCCAAGGGATTTATTTTTGGTGGCAGGCACTGGTTAAGTAATCCTGGCAATTTAGTGCCACGTGTGTACTGCTGCATCAAGTATTCAGGAAAAGGGGACAAAATTAGGTCCACAGGGTCAGCATTTTACTTGGTTACACAATGCATTGACCTTGCTGGTAATGTCATCAGAAAAAGTTCCTGCTTGCGGCCACTCTGTGCAACATTTCCTCTTCTGTGGTGATTCTGTCTCTGGAGCTAAAAACTTGGGTTAAAAGTACTCTCTTTTTGTCTTCCTCTTCTGCCCGGCAACTTAGCAAGGGTTGTCTTTGAAGAACTGGCTCTTAAGTCAAAGCCAGTGTAAAACAGTGTGCTGAATAGTCACACAATGGAAGTGGGTTTTGAAGAGTCTGTATTCTCACTCGGTTCAAAAGACTGTGCAGTGGCATCAGTTCCTGGTTCATTTAAGCTACAGCTGTGTGTTGTCGATGCTTTGGTATCTGTTGCTGCTATTACAGCATTTGAGAATTCATAAGGATTTTTAATGCTGCATAAATTGATTGTTATAGAATATAAACTTTTACCAGAAACTTTCTCAGACAATGCTAACGTAACACAGAGATTGGCAGAAAAAAATAAGTTTCCATTTATCCAGAAATTTTAAATACTGTATTTTTGTGTGTTTCATAGTTACAGAGGGATATCATGTCTAGATCACAAGGAATAAAGGAAAAAAATATGCGACATCCATGCTTACCTGTAAAATTGGTGATTTTTGAGAACAGGAATGTAAATATTTTCTGGGAAACCTGACATGCATTACTGAAAAGCTATTTGACTAACAGCATTTTGGTTTTTTTTTAATTCCTTCTTGCAGTCACCAAAATCCTTCCGTTTTAAATTTACTCTGTTAAGACTTTTGCATCATTCATTTTTTGCCTCTCCTTTTAGGAAAATTTGCTTTTATCCATACTGCCAGCTCATATCTCTATGGAAATGAAGCTAGCAATCATAGAGCGACTGAAGGAAACTAATGATAATAGGCAAATGCATGACAACAACTTCCACAGTCTATATGTAAAAAGGCACCAAAATGTTAGGTAAGTGGAAACTCTAATTATATAAGCTGCTGATTCTTATCAGTTCATATGGTCTAGTGAAACTAAAATTTGGAGGTAGATTTGGAGGCTGAAGTGAGCTGCCGCTTTGTTGTGAGACGATTAATGTGTTCCTGAACAGATGTGCTGAGGTACTTGAACTTTTTTTTTTTCTAGAGCTGTTTTCCAAAGAGAGAGATGCTTTCTATTAAATGCATTTTAAGCTTTAAGCTGGCTGTGGAACACACATCTTCATATTTCAATTCTGTTGTTTTTTCCTTTTGTTTTTGTCTAGCATTCTTTATGCAGACATAGTAGGATTTACTCGCCTTGCCAGTGACTGCTCTCCTAAGGAACTAGTAGTGATGCTGAATGAACTTTTTGGAAAGTTTGATCAGATTGCAAAGGTGGGTGTTGCAGTTTGTTGGGCAGTAGGGATAAAGGCCACCACTGGAAAAACAAGAAGTCTTTTCTGCAAGACAGAAGGCAGCTGGTGTGACTGCTTCTGAAGTCACACTTGAAGAGACAATTGCTTTGGCTTTAATGCTAACTAGCAAAATCACATTAAGACAAAGTTTAAAACAGAAAAAGAACATTTAGTTGTCAGTGTAATTCCAATACATGAGTCTGGAGGTCTATCTGTATTGTTCAGGGGATTGTCTGATGGCAATGAATTATTGTAACAGGGCTGTAAGAGGTGCTGTAAGCAACTTCTACTGAGCAGCTTTGCTGTGTTTGGTTAGAAGGGTTGGTTTTGGCTCTACAAATGAGGAGCTCTCAGACACACATTTAAATTCATAAATAATACTGCATCAGACCAAAGAGTTCTTCAGCTCAGGACTAATCATGGATACTTAGAGAAAAGTGCAAGAGTGGGAAGCAGACTGAAATGATCCCTATTAAGACATACACTCATTTCTGACCCTTAAGGCTGGCAGTACTTCTTACCTCTTCAAGTGCTGCTTCAGGTTAATTTCTTTGCAACTGTAATCACAAACTCAGGTTTTGAGTTCTCACATTACAGAGACTGTATCATATATGTGTTTGCATGATTGGCTCTGTGAGACGATTTCTGTAACCCTCTAAAACTGACCCTAACCTTGGATATATGTTCTGTCATATCCCTTGATATTTCTGTTTGTATTATGAGGCAAATATGGCTTTAGGAAAATAAATGCTGTGTTCTGTTGCATTCTGTGTGACATGAAAAAAAGCAAAGAGCAATCCAAATTCTAGTTTTAGAGATTTAGCATTGCTAAAGCAGAAGTCAAAAACTAGTGACGACCTATCTGAACTTCCTGCAGTTTAAAGATGCTGGTTTGATTTCATAAATGACTATATTTAGATATAGTCTGAATGCAAATTAGAAAATTAATGAACTTGGAAAATCGTGTTTTTGTAAAATACGCAAAATTCTTCAGAAAAAAAGTGGGAAAACTCAAATTATTAATATAGTGGAGGAGTGAAGTTGGTTTAATTAAACTTTTGTGGATGTCATTAAATAAATTCTTAAATACATCACTGGTTAACTAGGATGTTATAGCCGGTTTTTAACCCTTTTTGACTAAATGGCATTGCTAATCTTTGTATTTATCTGAATTCAGTTGCTGTTAACTCTTCAAGTACTGGCAAATAAGAGAGTCATACTAACTGTATTTTAATTGTATTGCTGCAAAGCAGCTATTAAAAACACATAGAATAAGTCATGTCATCTTAGTTGCCATGAGCTTTTTATGCCACAGTAGAAGTTGAGGTTAAAGACATCTGGTTGTTTTTTGCAACTATTCAACAGATACAAAACTAAAAATTATTCCAGATTTTGAGTTTTATGTTTTAATTTCTGACGCCTGTCTGCAAATTGTGCTGTTTAAAGTCAAGGTCTTTTGCAACTCTGTGGTTGAGCTGTAAGAAGAGGATTCTGCTTTCTGTTCTATTTTTGTTCTGCTGAGAAGTATTCGGTCATCTTTTCCATAATGTAAAAGCATTGTAGGCTCCAATTTACCTAATAACCTGGCCACTGAGCTGCATACTGAGGTCTAACAGCTCTAAGCTGGGGTAAGTTCTTCTGTTGATCTCTGAAACTGAAGCACAGGGCTACAGAGTTTGTTGCTTGCTGCAATGTTCAGAATCTACTTGGATAGCTTATGATAGTGGAGAATGATGGATGCTCTCTTAAGGCTTTTATTGATGAGGGAGCACAATGTAGCTTGGCAAATTGTCAGTGATTTGGGCTGGTTATAAAGCAGGGTCTTTTGGAGTTGATTGAAGCATTGCTGGGCTGTTCCCACATCAGGAAGGCTTGGGCAGCTTAAGGTGTCAGCAGGCTCAAATGAAGCCATCTCTACTCATCAGCCCAACACTTATACAGCCTCGCAGAATTAGCCCTGGCTTGCTTGCGATCTCTGTATTTAAAATTCCTCAGTAATGTTTTAAGAAAAGACAGTATGAGAAGTTCTTTGCTCTTCCCCTTTCCTCTCTCCAGCCAGTTATGGGCAGCAGTGTCCTCTCTTGCACAGTTAGCAAATAGTTGTCTGGTGCCAGGTAGTGTGATTTAGCAATATTAATGATTATTAGCAATAGCAAACTGTGGTGTGTGCTGGCTTCCTCTTCAGTCATTTTTGAAACAAAAACCTCATTTTGCATCTGTGAAGTGACAAGGTTGGGCATCTTAATTCCTAACTTCACCCTAAATTCTGTGCAGGTTTTTTTACAGCACTGCACAGTGTTACTTTTAAGGCTGCCATGCAAAAATTGAGGAAAAGATGAATTAAGTGCCTGTAATTCAGGTCTTAATAAAGATGAAGATTCAAAGATAGATAAGTACATCTCATTCTTCAGATGGCAAATTCTGTGACCATTTTATTTTTGTTTACAGTTTCTCAATTGCAAAAATTTCAAGGATAAAGTCAGAATTTAGTAAGACAATTTTATTTCAGAAATATTCGAAGCGGTTATTTTTGTTACTCTCCAGTGAGCAACGTCCAGGCATTTGGATGTGGGAAAGAAGTAAGCTTTTGTTTCAACAAGGATTGAATGGAGCCTGACTTTCTCAAAATAATATCAACAAGTCTTAGTTCTGATGTCATTAGCCTACTTGCAGGTTTTTGGTTGTTTGTGGGTTTTTTTTATTTTCCTGTTAAATATGTTTATTGTTATGATTCACAGGAAAATGAATGCATGAGAATAAAAATCCTGGGAGACTGCTACTACTGTGTCTCGGGCCTGCCTGTGTCCTTACCAGTTCATGCCAGGAACTGTGTCAAAATGGGACTCGACATGTGTGAAGCAATAAAGTAAGTACAGCACAGAGGGCTTTTTAATGTATCAAGGCTCTGAAGATATTGCATAAAGTCATTCTTAGTTTTCTCGTCAGCATTCAAAGTGTGTTTATTAGCTGTAGTTGGACACTTATGTGTTGGGTCGTAAGTTTGTCTCTTGTCTTTGCATGAGGTGTATAACGAGACTAAACCTTAACAGGTCTGCAGGAGGAGGAGAGTGAGTCAAAATCACAGCATCACAGTGTTACTCACACTCTGATTCCCCTCCCCAGACAGGTGAGAGAAGCCACGGGAGTGGATATCAACATGCGAGTTGGTATCCATTCCGGGAACGTGCTGTGCGGTGTGATCGGCCTCCGGAAGTGGCAGTATGACGTCTGGTCACACGATGTGTCCCTGGCAAACCGCATGGAGTCTGCAGGCGTACCTGGGTGAGCATCTTCCCTCGCGGTGCTGATTGGCTCTGTTGTCATGGTTTTCATAACCCTGGTTTATGAGCTGGGAATTTGTATACTGTGCCATCACACAAATCCTCATAAACTATAGGACAAATGTGTATTTACCAGGGCTGTAAAATGTTAATAATTTCTGATTCTATTTTCAGTGAACTATAAAATTGTGTTCTTAGGCAAGTGACTACTGCTTGACCTTCCCTTCATTGGAGAAATTTGTGTGCCTTCCAAGGTGCATTATGTTGACTTAGTTATTCACGTTGTGCATAGGGATAATACTATATCTGTAAATTCAGCTAAAGAATAGATATGCTATTAGTGTTGACAAGGCAGAGCTGCGTATTTACCTTCTGTTTCTGTTAACATATCCATCTGTCCCACTTGATTTATATTAGCTCTACATTCACCACTACCCCAACTCAGAAATTAAAATGCAGCTTGATGAGAAGCCTCCAAGCAAGGAGAGTTTGCAGCTCTTAGTTGTTGCATATTCTCTCTGTGTGGTCTTTGTCATGAGCGGAATGAGAAGAAGAGTGAACAGTCCTGAGTGGGAGAGCAGAGGCAAAGCTGTGATGGAACTTGCCTTGTGCTGCTCAGCAGTGCAGAGGGTTGGGTCTGAGGCTGATATTCATGCTGCCTTTTTGAAGATGCTTATTGAAAAGAACAAATATGCAGCATGGTGGTATTTAAAAAAAAAAATTTACATTTCCCTTGTTTAGAAAACTATACTGTTCCCCTGTCCCATTCCTTTTCTAAGTTGAATTTGGGGATTAGAATTCAGCTAAGAATCTGTTGTCTTTTTTCCTTCACACCCTTCCCTTTCCCTTTTTCCATTCCCAAATGGGGCCATAATTTTGTAGGTTCTTGGTAGCCAGTGCAAATTAGTACCTACCCACACGAATGCTGTTCAATTAGTATATGTTTAAGCCTTAAAGTATTGGTTTCTTTTGGAATGTGATTGTAACAAGTGATCTGATAGGGCTTTTTAGTATTTCTATGCCTCTGACAGCTTTTCGATATGTGCTTGTAACTTTAAAAATTAATTTCTGCAAAGTGACACAGGGATATGAATACCAAGTTGTTTTCTTGCATCAGTAGCTGAAACAGAAAGAAAATTAATTGGAGTTTGATTAGCAGTTGCAGTGCTCTGCAAGTTGAGCATTTTACTGTGTTGACTCAGCATGATTAATCAAGAATACAGAGTTGTAAAGTTTCTTTTGTTGGTAAAGCAAACAACGTGACTGAATATGGCACGAAAACATTCTTTTCTGAGTCATGTTTAGGACCATTGCCTAATCTTGAAGATTATTCCATTACATTCTTTGTGCTTATGTTTGATAAGCTGTTAAAGAACACGGCTGGTTTAGACTGGCTTGCTCTTTCTGAGACATTGCACTTAATACTTCCTATACCTATACATGTCAAGTGCTCACTTATGATGTATTTCAGAACAGGCCAGAGGAAACTTTCCATTGACAGAAGGCTGAACCTTACAGAGAGGACGGTTTCTATTTGTTATGCAAATGTTATTTTACATTTGTTTCTGCTGTGCAGAAAAATGGCGTGTCTGGGATTCCCCATTCCAATGTTAGCTAGTCCTGCTCCTTAGGAAGCAGAAGCTTTGTCACTGGGAACAGTTTGAAGCTTCCTATTTACAATAGGAAGTGTGTATGTTTAGGGTTTCTGGAAATGAAGGAATTCTAAAGCCTTTTGAAAAGATGCAGGTAAACTTCTGGCATTATAAATATTTTATTTCTGTTGTCAGAGTATTCTGGTTCATCTTCTTTGTGTTTTTAAAAATTATTTTCATTCATAACAATGTAGTACGCTAGTAAAGCAGCAAAGACTAACATAAAACCAAAATTAAAAATGCATTTATCACCATTTATCTCACGTGTACATACCTGAAAGATCAGAGTATGTTATTCTAAGGCCTGCTAGCATAGGAAATGGAGTGCAGTGTGTTAAGTATTACGTACTAGCATGGTAAGTGCAATAGTGAATGTTACAACTTGCCTTTGAGAGGCAGCTTCAGTGATAGCACCTTTTGCTTATGTGGTGATCCTGGAATCCAGTAAGCATTAGTAACTGCTGAGAAATCGTTAGCACAGTAATTTAAATGGGGAAAAAAAAGTTTGCAGGAAGATTTGAAATATGTGGCAGTGTGTGATCTGGGGAAGAGGGGAGAGGAACCTTGGTAAAATGGAAAATGGTGCATAGTGAACAAATGTACGCCCTTTGAGGCAAGTGGAAAACCATTTATACCACAAGAAAACTTTCTGCAGTACAGGAGTGTTTTAGGGCTCAGTACTGACGTCACCCAGTGTGCCTCAGTCCCTATGGGAGAGAATGATGCTTTAGAGCAAGCTTTAAAACTTCAGATTTGAAGGTTTGCCTTAATTTGCAAAACTGTATAATCAAGGTAACAAAAAAACCTGGGGTTTTGAGACAATTACCAGTAAACAAATAAAACCAAGCATCCGGTGTATTCCGAAACTCTGAAGCAACCTGCCTGCGAGTGAGTCTGTCTTGTCAGTCATCAGATCTCCTTTAAGCACATTTCTTCTTGTTTCTTAAATCTCTGCTTATCTCAATTTAAGTTTATACCGATGCTGTCTCACTCTGGGAAGTGTTTTTTAGCATACCTGCTATGAAAGATGTGCAACAAAGAACTGCAGTAGAGAACTACAAATTCAGTTTTAGGTACTGGCAGGATTTTGCAGTTGGCTGCCAAAGCACAGGGTAGCTGAAGAGCAGAAATGTCAGCAGTGGCCATTGAAATGTAAATTAAATGCTTAATGTGACCTTTCTGTAAGTGTTTGGGTCTCTTGTTCTTTCTTCCCTTCTCAGGCGCGTACACATCACTGAAGCAACATTAAACCACCTAGGCAAAGCTTATGAAGTGGAAGAGGGGAATGGACACCTGAGGGATCCTTACCTGGAATCCATGAATATCAAAACCTATTTAGTGGTTGATCCACGGGTATGTGTATGTTTTTAAACATATCTATTTGTTCAATTACACACATATATTTAAAGTACACTGGTGTCTGTGGTACATACACCTTTTAAATTCGGGAACAGAATTAAAGTGTGGTATGAGTCATATGAGTGGCCTGGATTTGGGACTACAGATCTGAAAGCACGTCCTTCTGTCCTATTAGCACAGAAGCACAGACAGGGCTATTAGCTTAAAGGCAGTAGGTGTTATGCTGAAACCTCTTATGTCATCCACATAGAGACAATTTATTTACATGAAGTATTTCTCTCGCAAATCCAGGTCAAAAGGTGGGCTGAAGTCATGAAAGAGTAACTGTACTGTGTGGCCGTTTTCAGATAAAATATTCCCTATAAAATACCTTCTGATGTCTTCTTCCTCACTATTTTAGATGCGAGATTTATCTTCTTTTTCAAGGTGTAATGTTAGCAACTGTTGTTTGTCCCTTTGAAGCCTGGTAACTGTGAACACCTAGAATATTTTGAATCTATTGTGATTGATGAGTAAAATATTTCAAAGTAAGAAAGAATGAAAATTACAAATTTCTTTCCTTCAGGATCTTTACAGAAAGCAACAGCACAGAGCAAGAATTCTACCTTATCTTTGCATGTTTTATGTACTGCTACCCCTCCTACAGGTACACAGTGCATCTTCCCAGCACAGGGATCTAAGTCTATTAAAATGGTCCCAGCTCACTTGAAGATGTTTGAGAAGTTTTAGAGAATAACCCTGTCATTGATGTATTGATTTATTCCGTAATTTTAGCTTCCTTTTCGATCCAGAAGGGTGTTGCTGTATGCCTGACCTGTGATGTAGGGATATAATCTAATGCTGAGTCTGTAATCTGTGGGATCTTCTCCCAACCGCAGTTTTGGTACGCCCTGGCTCAGGAATCGGGAATCTTTTTCCTCTGCGGTTGTGCTGACTGCCAGGAAATCGTGTCTATTTGTGAGATCCTGCCATCTCTTGCATGGTTGTAAATAAACCAGGAAGTTTGAATCCTGCAGCATTACAAGCAAAGGCTTGTAAAGGCAGCTGAAGGAAATTCATTATGTCATAATTTGCTTTAGCTCACACTAATTAAATGAGATAAAGGAATCGAGGCTTGTTGACACGTTGCTGCTATGTGTTCAGAGCCCTACTAAACAGCAAGGTTGTATAGTTCTAAATTACTAAAGTACACAGAGCTTCATTTCTTTGCAATTTGTATCATTTTCTGTTTTCTAAACGAGTGTGTTTTTTCTGTTAGTCCAAACAATGTGTATCAAATAATCATCTCCCCAAAACAAGAGTTAATGACGGGCTGAAGATGCGAGCGTCTGTTCGGATGACACGTTATTTGGAGTCCTGGGGAGCAGCCAGGCCCTTTGCTCACCTGAACCACAGAGAAAGCGTGAGCAGCGACTCTTCAAGTTCTCAAGGAAGGCGAAGAAAGGTGAGGTTTGAAGTAGTGATTGGCATCCTACAATTGCAAACCGCTCCTCATCTCTGGGGCGTGAAACTTGAAAACTGACATGGTTTTTGTGGCCAATTCTCTGCTATGACTCTTGGTCTAAAATGTGTGCACAGAACTGAGAAAGGTACCTGTGCAACAACTCTTTCTGCCAGAATTTAACAGTATTCGGACTCTGCCAGTCTCTAACATGCTGTAATCATAGCAAACCTTCAAAGTAAAACTTTGAAACTGTCATCCAGGTTTGTGGAAGTAGTTTCCGTTCTACTTGCCCCTGCAGATGGTAGTTATTTCAGTGTGTGGAAAAAAATAAGAGGAAAGATCTGTTCAATTGTTTTCTAGCAGTTTTTTTGGTCAGAAAATGCTAACTTGTCAAAGCAGAAAACATTGCTGGAAAGGGTTGTTTTCTATTGGAAAATTATTCTTTATTTTTATGTGTAAATGTTTTTATTAGCTTCCTGAAGTTAATTTTCAATAGTTGCCTGCTATTTACTGTGTGTATAACTTACTCGAAATTCCTTAATTGATTTAGGAAATACCTTTGTGTACTACTGGGCGCCAGAGAACTTCTGACAGGTTTGTCAAATACTTTCTTTTTTTTAAAATAGGCTTTTAGTTTTCTTACTCATAGAGGCTTGGTTTGTATGTAAATATTATAGTACAAAATAAACATGGTTTAATATAACATTATGAGTAAATCTCTATTATATTTTCCAAGATGTGTCTTTGGTTAGTAGTATTACTGTGTGCCATGGCAATGTAATAAAATCCTGGTGCTCTATGTAGAAATGCTTACAGTGGTACCTGTACCACTGAGTTAAGTTGATGATTTTTCTCTTGGGAAACACTCTCCTAGTTTATCGTAAAAAATGCATGATCTGACTAACAAGAGGAGTGCTTAGTGAAGTGCTTATGGATGTATATGATTATCAATTTGGAGCATTCTTGTTTAACTTCTCCCTGGTAGCTTAACCCCACTTGTATACTGAGAAATAAGCTTCTCTGTAGCCATTAGTTGTTTCTGAATAGTGTTTGTGACGTGGACTTCATTTCATTCTCAGAAATTCATCTCAGAAGGGAAGGATAGAAGAAGATATTTATGATGAAATGATGTCAACCATTGAGGGCCTCAGTTCAACTAAGTATGCAGTATTTTACTTTTTTCTTCATCTTTTCTTTGAGAACAATCTGCATTCTTAATTTTAAATCTAAATACAAAATTTATGACTTAGATATGTAAAATTACCAGGATTTTTGTCTTACCTTTTTTTTTCCATCTTTGCTTGGTTTTTTGCTTATTTTAGTTGCTTTCTAGTTTTACTTTGAATATAATGAGACTATTACTGCATCATTCTAGCAAGGATGGTGAGTCTAGCTGTTTGATGCAGTATAGTACCATGAAATAGCAAAAGTGTTGCTTTGTTTATGCCTGTCCAAAGTAATGAGCCAAACTGCAATGTAGAATGGGACAGGAAGTTAATGTTGGTGTTCTGCTTATTAAAATAAGAAGGGTCAGGAAATGGAGTGCAGCCCTGAACAAAAAACTCATGTATAAAGTCAAAAGAAAGTTTTGGGGAGTAATAATAAAATTGCTTTAGTGTCTGGTTCACTGAAGGAAAATGGTCTGTCAGTAGCTGGTGGTACATTTGGTGCTATATTTGCATTTAAAAGCAGACAAACACAGGCAATGTCAGTCGTTGGTTTAGTTTGTTTGCTGTTGTGGTTTGGTTTTTTTTTTCCAATTTAAAATACAGTATTTGAATTCCTATCAAAAGTAAAAGTGTGCATTCAAGAAAAAAGTTAAACTCTTATATCAGCTATTACCTTACCTCAGCTATTCCTAATAGGGGCCTGGTATTATTTGGGGGAAGTTTATGGAGGCTGTCAGCCATCTCAAACATCTGCTATTATACTTTCCTACTTGCAAACCTTAGGGAAGGTCTGGGGTTACATTCTGTGTGTAACTGGCAGATGCTGCTGGCTGTGAGAGTGTTCTGGATCTGTCTGTCAGCTGCATAAAAACATAACCCCTCATATCTTATGTTGTGAGAAGTAAAGACCTTGCACAACTGTCAAATGTGCGTAAGGCAGCAGCGCTCTCGCCCTGTGTGCTGTGGAGTCTCAAGCACAGCCAGGCTTCTGTGTACCCTCCTGGGCCCGGTGCATCCCTTTTGTAACGTGTCTCTCTTTGAATGCAGCCCGTGGTGTGGCAGATCGGATGACTTCTGGGGATTTTCACTGATTTTTGCAGAACCCAGCCTTGAAAAAGAGGTCGGTAGGAGCAAAATAATCCTTTTCTCTTTTGCTTTGCACTTCAGAGCAACATAAGAATGTATTTGAAACTGTCTGGTTTTTTTCATTCTGAAACTGGATTCTGGAGGTGTGTGCACATCCAAGGAGGTGTTGGTAACTAATGGAAACCAGATTTCAGGTCTTGTTTCAGTTGGTCATTTTTCCCTGAGAATGCTAATTTTGTAGATTAAAGGAAATTTTCTCTAATCTGTGGTTAAATTCTTGCTCTAAGGGAGTTAGTAGGAGTTTGGTAACTTTACTCTATGAAGAACTTACCTCAAAAGTAATGAGATTTGTATTATTTTTTTTTAAAAGTGTTTTTTCATTCATAATGAAAATACTTCCCTTTCTGTGGTTGTTTCATTGCAAGTACAAGACAGGTCCAGTGTACTTTTGCTGTTTGAGTAACTGGTCTTTATTGTGCTGTGATGTACGGTATATAGTTACTGGTGTGTGTGTGTATTCACTTCAGGTTTACTTCTGTGTATATCCTTTTTTTATAAGGATGCTGATTACATGCACCTGCAAAGTGCTGATTTACTACATACTTGGATTTCCCTCTAGGTTTCAAATTACCTTTTTGGACTGGGCTGGTTTTTATGACAGATGTTCAAGTGAATTTTGTTTGGTGGTTTTCTTTTGTTCTCTTTTAGTTCTATGTATATTTTTAATAATACAATATAAATTTGCATATATGTGCCATCACAATAATGTAATGAATTAAAAAAAAAAACACCTGGAATTATCCTTAAGAGTTATTGTAACCTGTGTTTCAGTACCGCACCATTCCTATTCCAAAACTGAAGAGTTACTTTGCATGTGCCAGTTTTGTGTTCCTCTGTATATTTCTGATACAGATGCTTATAATGCCAAAGTAAGTATCAATATTTTAATGATTTATAGTTCAAATTAACCAATAGCTGAAGTGAAAATCATGCACATGGAACTTGTTGAAGTCTTTTGGAATTCCTGAGGGTTTACATTTAAGAAACATACACCTCTCAGGACTCATTTACCCCTTAATAAAGGATGTATTTATGTTGTTGGTGTAAGAGCCTAGATATCAGTATGAAAACAAAATAGAAATATTCCTTTAATATTGTGTTTGCTTAGTACACACAGGGAGGCGATCAGTTAAGTGAGAAAATACTGTTTTATGAGAATAGTTGGCTGTAAGCACGTTAACTGAGCAATAGAAAAATGGGATTAGCTGATAGGCGATCTTTTTTTTTTTTTTTTTTGTAGAGGTAGAAGGAGGGAACTTTGAGGAGATTCTCACACCTCCAAGAAAACAGATGTTTGATTTGGAAGGTTTTGCCGTATTTGTTTTTTCATGGCTGCTGCAGTGCAATTTTCATGTGGTTTATTCCTGGGGTGGTGGCTCAGGCTGTCAGTAAGGAGTAGAACATTTTAAAGTAATATTTGGGCAACAGAGCAACAAAACCCTGTGCAATGTTATGGTCAGCAAGTGCTACTAGAAGAAAAGCTCTATTGAGGTTTAGAGAAGCACCGTTAGCACATATTAGTCTGAATTGTGGTTTGAAAATGCTTTTCATGTAACACTGGGTTGTTTGATGCTTTCTCTTCTGTTTAGAACTGCAAAATTAGGAATTTCCTTTGGCATTGTTGCAGTCATCATTCTACTCATTTTGTTTGTGTGCTTTGCCGAAAAATGTGTGGTAAGTTTATTTAAAAAAAAAAATAAAAATAAAAAATTTCCTGTTTCCAAGAGTGGATGGATGTGAATCAGCAACGTAGTCTACCTTGTAGGATGATGAACTAAGCTGCAAATTTCAATAGGAGTTATAGGAACCTTGAACCTTCAGCTCAGGTTACAATAAGATTTTGTTTCCAGAAAACAGATTTTCATGTCTGAAAATTCTCCCTGTAATTGAGAATTATTTGTCTGGTAAGAGGGAGGAGGAAGATATTAACACTTGCTGAATGGGGTTGGTTTTTTTTTTAAATTGATTTTTATTTTTATGTTTGTCCTCAATAGTAATTTTGGTTGTAAATCTTGATATTTTCTATAGCAGAAAGAAAATCAAAATAAGTTTGAATGCAAGATTAGTTTTCATAATCACTTGTGAAGTCCCATGAAAATTACAAACATGTGAATAATTTATTGGCAACGATTTCATAGCTGTTACAATTTCAAATTCACCACTACATCAATTAGGATGCTTTGCATTTCTAGTTCCTTTTTCTTTGCATTATTAAATGCATGCAATTACTGTTTAAAAATCTGTAGTGATGTAGAGACTTTTAGAGTTCCTTACACTCATCACATCTATGTTGTGCTAGAGCAAGGGTGAGAGGGAATTGCCCCGTCCCTGGAGAGGTTCAAGGCCAGGCTGGATGGGGCTTGGAGCAACCTAGGAGAAGGTGTCCCTGCCCATGGCAGTGGGGTTGGAACTCGATGATCTTTAAGGACCCTTCCAACTCTAATTCTATTATTCTAAAATTCTGAAGTTCTCTTGAGAAGATGCCACCATCATCCTGCTGCAGTGTGGTGGTGGTGCTCCCCCAGGAAAGCTGCCACAGAAAGAACTGGTCTCTTACAGAGCTGGGATCAAGTTGTATAAAAGGGGTGGGGAACAGAAGAAAATTGTACTCTGCATGTGGGATTCACTTTTATGATTAATTTAAAAGTACAGTTAGTATGTATGGTGTTTGTATATATGATTGGATGGATTTTTATATCTATATATCTATGTTGAGAGGCCTGTGGATATGCATGCATGTGTATTTTCTATAGATGGAGAAAAGAAACAGGAAATGCTAAGATTTCAATTGCCTCAGACTTGAGTTTTATTCTTGGAGTGTTTTGGTATCACATCCTTGAATAATGCCTACAATTTGTACCAGTATATGCTTTACTAGATGTTTTTCTCTCTAGCAACAAAAGGAGGATATTAAGCTGGTGAGAAAGGGAGCTGTCTGTGATTGGTTTTGACCTAGTCATCTGAAAATGTAGTTCCAAAATATAGTATAGTATTACAGCTCTATAACTGAAAAATACAGCATAGGTTGTCGCTATATTTTTAGTAATATTTTTCAGATCATAATTTTATTTTTAAAGAAGAAATTAAGATAATTTTAGCAACCAGCCCCATTGAAATAAGGAAGCGTTATCTCCATTTTCAGTTGTGGAAAGGCATTAGGCATTTAATCTGAACGAATGGATTCAGAGTTCTAAATTGGGAATGCAGTGAAGATTCGTGACGCTGCTGCAGGGAAGTGTTTTCTGTTTAGAAGTATTTCTTCTCGTGTATCAGTGTTATCCGTGTTACTGAAACAAACTAATTTTCTTCACAGAAATGCTGCTCAGAACGGTGGCCTTCCCTGCACCATCTTTGTGCTATCTCAGAAAAAGTAGAAACGATGCCTTTACTTAGGCTTCCATTAGCATTCATCACTATAGGTGCCTTGCTCATTATAGCCATTTTTAATTTGGTAAGTAATGGCATTATTTTATTCTGTGAACTTATTGTAGCATCCACAGTTTAAGTAACTTCCTGTATTCTTCTCAAGTACGTGGCTTTTTGCTCCTTTTCCTAATGTCTGATTAACAACAGGAGTTGATTTACATGAGGATAATGTGCAGTGCATTAAAGGTGAAAGAATTAAAAGTAAAATTTCCCAGTTTGAAGAACTGAAAGTTGATGTGATAGACTTGAGTTCTATTTTACATCACCTTTTCTTGCTCTCAAGATGGTATTTATAATTACTGCTGGTTATAATTGTCATCGCTAATCTCTTCCATTTTTTTTCAATGTGGATTTATATGTGTGGCTGCAGTGGGTAGAAGTTTGAAGCAGTTTCCTGTGCTGTTTGCACTGGTTAGTGCAGGTGGAGGAGGGAAGGATACAGCTTGACTCTTTTTTATTATTATTTTCATTTAAAAAACAAAACAAAAACAAAACAAAACAAAAACAAAACAAAACAAAACAAAAAAAAAACAACAAAAACCAAGCCAAGCCATTATGTGTAGTTACTGCTAGGCTAAGATGCAAATGGAGTCTGTCTTGAGCTTTTGTGTTTATTGTATCTGGGGTACATACATTTGAAAAACGACCCTTTGGAGGAACCTCAGGCTCAAGACTGCTCTGGTGGTGATTGTGTGTTTTGGTTTTTTTTTTAACCAAGCTGTATGTTACATACTATGTTAACAGTTCTGCCACTCTGATAGGGAGCTGATAAAAGTGATGTCCTAATCCCATGTGCTTGGTCTCCTATTCTTATGATTCCATGGGGAATTTATTCTGAAAGCTAAACTGCAGAAAATGCTTAATTTTCTTTTTATAGGGTTGTTTTTTCTGCTGGCTTGGGTCCTTGAGTTGACTCACGGTGGTGTCATGTGAACACCACCAGAGACAGCCTAAAAGAAAACAGGAACAGCAGCTGCAAAACTTGGGGGGNCAAATTTAAAAATAAGCAAACACTTGGCAATTTCAACCTTCACGCACCTTGCATGTACATGTTCTATACAACTGCATGGGAGATCATTGTATTTCAACATTTATGTTGTAGTAGCACTAAAGGGGCAACCAGAGCAGGACTGATTGTATAATATATGGAGAAAAAACTTAAAATTAATGACTGCCTGCTAACAAGTTTCTATGGTGATTTTTCTTATTGGTTTGTTTTGGATTTTTTCCCCCAATAAACCAAGACAACTGAAAAGAACAAACCTGCAAACTTTACTGGATCAAATGACCTGGGTGCTACCAGCTATGTGAGTAGAGAGCTGTCTTCATTTCTAAGGTTCAGATGAACTGTGGCTTGGATGGTGTGTATAATACAGATGGATGGCAGAATTTTGATATCTTTTCAGCTTTTTATAAAGATAGAATATTTAAATAATTAAACACAGACTGATTTGTGCCACAAGGAAGTTCTAGGGATATTTTCTATCATTTGCTATGGCTTTACTGTGCCTCTTTTAGGGATTTTCAAAACTCTGGAGTACGCGGGCATAAAGCTGAAGTCTTGGCATGTTTTGATTAATCAGCACTTTTGAAAGGTGTTCTCTAGCATTTCTATAAGGATTGATCCAGCAATTAATAATGACACAGATTATTTGTGAGGGTTTCATTTTTTTTCTCTCTTCCAAAGTAGCATTCTGTTTTGAGATCATCCAAATGTTTGGGGTGACGGGCCTGTTTTTGAACCGTTCATGGCAGGTTGTGGGAGGGCCTTTTAGTTCAAGTCCTTAGGACAAATGCCAAGTTACGCAGACATAACGCACATGGTACTCATCTGGTAATTTTCTGTTCTTGCATGTCTGTAAATCAGCCTTTTGGAAACACAACTCACTCCAGCATTGAGGAAACCGTAAGTAGTGAATACAAGTTGCTTTAAACCTCAGATCTTTGTGTGTTGTATGTTTGAGTGACAACTAGCAGGTTCTGTCACTGTGTAAAACAGCAGTTGTGGTATCTGACAGCAGAAAAGTTCCTGATGAAATTGGTATATTTCAGCTGCTGTTGCTGTACTGAATACTTTGTAATTGTTTGAAATTTCAAATGTAAAAGTAGATTTAAAACTCTGAGGAAAAGCAGTAGAACAGGATGACAGTGTTCAAGTGTGAGAGGTGAGAGCTGTAAGTGTAGTAAAGCATCTTGATGAGTGAAAGGGGCTTAAATGGCCAACAGACCTGTGTCAGTGCTCTTTACGTAGGGGTTTCTCTACAGGTTTGTTGTCAGGGTAACTAAGTATAACTAAGCAGTGGATACCTTTTGTAGGCTAGACTCAAGGCCTTGAGGATCGCCAAGTTAGAATAATACATTAGTATATGAGCTATGATCCAGAGCTGTCCCATGAATTGTTCTGGCTTCATTCATTTCAGCAGAAAAGTTAGCCCTTGAGCTAAGGCTCTTCCAGATCTCTGATGAAAAACTGCGCTTTGTATATAAAGAGAAAAAACCTTGAGGAGCAGAGTCTGAGGTAGTTTTGGAGTTGTTTGCAGACTAAAGCGTGCTGCCTCAGCATCTTACACCTCTACCCGTGGCTGCAGGGAGCAATCCTGTCTGTGCAACACGCTCTCTGCCACCTGACAGCTTTAACGCTGCCTGCTGGCCCTGCACACCACGCCTGAACTCTGATTTCTCAGGGAGATGTTTCAGTAATTCCACTGGGTAACGACCCTGGCTCAATAATATTTACCAGCATCAAGTTCTTATGAAGGAGCTGTGTCGAAGGTTGGACAACAGGTCACGGTCTTCACATGTCATAGCTGGGGGAGACGGGGAATGTGGTAGGAAGGTTGCAGAGGGGGAGGCGCTGCCAAAAACAGGACCAGGATGCCAGAGTTCCTGGTTCAGACCCTGTTCACTGGACCATGAACCTACTTTAGGTTAGTCTTGATTTTTAAATAAATAATTGCTTAAATCATTAGTTTTCAGGAGATAAATTTTCAACACTTCAGTTTTTATCCAACACTGCTTATGTTGGTGTGACGCTTTTTGTTTAAAGCTTTTTGCTTGTCTTGAACAAATTTAAAAAGTCAACTAAAAAAGGTATTAAGGTATTAAAAGTATTCGTTTATAAAAGTATTAAAAGGTATTATTGCTTTTTAGTGCAATTAAGTGTATTTAGCTAGTAATTGTAATTTATTCTGATTAAATTACAATGATTGTGAACTTAGAGTGTTTGTTATGGTTTGAAAGTCTCTTAGGCATAAAGCCTGAATAATTCAACTGCTCTTTTAAATTCTTCTTTTACAGTATTATGCTTACTGCTGCATATTGGGCTTCATTGCTTGCTCAGTGTTTCTTCAAATCAGCTTCGAACTCAAAGTTCTCCTCCTCTCCATCGCTGTGACTGTGTACCTCATCGTTTTTAATACCCACAGAAACTTGAGCTTCAATGGCAACAATACCAGGTGCAGTGTAAAGTTTCTTACAATTGAGAATAATGTTTCATTAGGGAGGTATGAGATCTTTGTACACTTATTGGAATACTGAAATACCAAAATCGCATAAGGCAAACATTACAAATCTTGCTGTGAAGTTAATGATGTGGAAATCGTATGAGACTATATCGCCTTTTATTTCTTTTTTTCATTTTATGAAAGTATGTGTTTTCTGAAAAAAATCTGTACTGTGGCTTCTGAAATCTTGGGAAGCTTAGCTTACATTAAAGACTAGGGGGTAGAATATTAATCTTCTAATAAGGTATGAAGAAAAGCCTTGCTAAAGGTCTGACGCTCAAGCTGCACTGGTGAGACCTTGCTACTCAATAGGGCAGCGAACTCTCGACTCACTATACTAATGGCACATATTTTGAAAAGTAACAAATGAACCTGATCTAACTGAAGAAACTAAAAAAAAAAAAGGCCTAAGAGAAATCATGTGGAAGGGTTTTACTCTTCCTTTGTAGGTCTTTCTCAGATTCTTAGCATAGTCTCGTAGCTGAAGATTAGAATAAATTTATTTTGTAGAGGCTAATTATGAGCTGTCAGCACAGTTAAAAAAAAAAGCCTAAATGAGCTGTTAATTTAGGCTCTTAATTTCAGGCTATTCATATAATGAGAATTTCATTTGATGCGTTTGTGAAAATGAATAGATGTTGTCAGGCTGATCTCAGTATGAAATGTGTGGCATCTCAGGTTTGTAGGGAGCTATATACAGGTGTGATTTAACTGCTGCCTTTGTTTTAGCGATTCAGGGGCTTGGTTAGTTATCATCTTTCATTTGCAAATAAGTTTCTTTTCCTACTTCAAGGTTTCGTTGGCTGTGTTTCTGTGGGGCAGCGTGGGGAGGAAAGCTGCAGCTCGGTGCAATGGAAATGAAGGTGGCTCCTTTAAGATAAAGCCACGTTTACTTGAACATATCACTCCAGGAGCCACTCCACTAAGGCTTCACTACAGGAAACGCAGTTCATGAACTGAACTGAATAATAGTTGATAGTGTTTTCTCATCGTTAGGAAGGGCCCTGTAATGAGCCAGCCACTGGCACAAAGGAACGCTGGAGTTGGTTGTTCAGATCCCATCAAAGACACCCTCTTCTGCTCTGCTCCCCTTCCCCTTCCCTTTCCCTCCCAACCCTTCATCATGTGGATTTTCTTAAAGGCTACAGATGACTTTGTCTTGCTTTCTTATTTTCAGGCTTTTCATCAAAGAGCCAATGATAATGACTAATTTATATCTGGTTCTGTTTTACATAACCCTAATTTTACTTGCAAAACAGGTATGTATTTAAAAAGCAATAGGATATTTCTTTTACTTGCAGCAAGTTGATTTCAATACAATGCAAAAGTGTTTTTCAGTGAAATTGTCCTGTAAATTAACACATTTTTATCTGTTTTTTAATGTACTCTTATACTTAGTTGTAGATAATGTTCTTACTTGTACTTAGCTATAGATAATGCCAAAGTTATTGCTGTGAAAGGGTGGGAAGATTTTTATACTTTTCAATAGTGTTTGTGTTACAAAAGTCAGAACTTCCAAATTCTTCCAGTTAGGATCTCTCTGTATTTGTATGACAATATTCACCTAAATCAAGGCAGTAATTAAAGATGAAAATAATCACCGTATTATTAAAATGTAATTTTTGGTAACTACACCTGGGGGTACGCAGGTGGCATTCAGTCGTGCTGACTGCTTCATATTTTTATGACCTTTGCTTGCAAAGTGCATTTTTCATAACTACATAAGCTCAAAAGGCCTTGGAGCTACTACACTTTTTGAATAAATTGGCTAATATTTTTCAGCGAGATATTATATGGATTTCTCATATTTGGTCCCTTTGCAGATTGACTATTACTGTCGACTGGATTGTCTGTGGAAGAATAAGTTCAAAAAAGAACACGAACAGTTCGAGACGATGGAGAACGTTAACAGGCTTTTACTGGAAAACGTACTTCCAGCACACGTTGCTGCATATTTCATTGGGGAAAAGCGAAATGAGGTATGTTTGATCTCTGCTGTGTGAAGGACAGTAAGTGGGACTCGTGTGACGTAGAACATCGTGCTGACAGGCACAGAGAAGGCTGTTAAACTCTGCTGTCTGTGCTTTTCGTCTGCATCCCAAGACCTTTGTAAACCCAAGAATCTGCTACCGAGATGGCCTCAGAAAATGGGAACTTTTAGTGTCAGTCTCTGAAACCTGTTTCCAGAGTTGGTAGTTTGGTTTCAGGACACAGTTTGAGTTTGGTAAATATTTGACAAGGATTTACTGCTTTCCAAAGGCCATCTTTTACCAGAGGAGAATGGCCTTTTTTTAAAAGAAGTTAGTTGAGGAATGGATAATATCTCCTTGGTAACAACCCTAGTGAGAAGTTCATCAATAATGATTTATTTTTTTTTAAAGACATTCATCTTATTCTGCCGGGATGTTGTCAGAACAAATATTGCCGATTTCTCAGCAAGTGTCAGGAGACTAGCACCCTCCAGAAGAGACATTTAAGATACATAGATAATTTAGCGGAATATCTGGTGGAAGGTGACCACTGACAAGGTGTCAATGTATTGTTTTCCTGTAGGACTGGTACCATCAATCTTACGACTGTGTCTGTGTCATGTTTGCATCGGTCCCAGACTTTAAGGTGTTTTATACCGAATGTGATGTCAATAAAGAAGGGCTGGAATGCTTGCGGCTGTTAAATGAAATCATTGCTGATTTTGATGAGGTAATTAATCTTCTGGTAAAACCAAAGTGGATTACATGTTTACTGCAAAATTAAGTTTTTGGTAGATGTATAAGTGTTAGGGGCGGGGGGGAAAGGCTGTTAAGCTGAACTAATATTCTGAGTGCAGCCACCCAATCTTGAAAGATACACTCACATCTGATGGGGTTTTTTGGCCGCATCATCTAATGCATTGGTAGTATGGTTTGAAAGTCCTGAATTTCAGTACTTCACTTTTCCTATGAGCAAAAGTGTGAAACTACTCAGTACCTCTAACCTTTGTGCTATAGAATTCCTAGAGATGTTTAATGCTTATTGTAGTAGATGCTGAAACATGGTATTAAAACCTCAAGTTTCTGTTTTCTTTCCCTTCAAATAGCTCTTGCTGAAACCTAAATTTAGTGGTGTTGAAAAAATAAAGACCATTGGAAGCACTTACATGGCAGCAGCTGGTCTCAGTGTTACACCAGGCCAAGAGAACAACCAGGTACGTTGTGGATGAAACCTGCCTGTTCTGTGTGTTCCTCCACGCGTTTCAAATTTTTGATTCCAGTAAATTAACATTTCTAGATGCATAACAGGATAGCTCTAACAATGGGGAAATCTAAGACCGGCTGCCAAAGAAAAGGCCAGCCTAGAACTAGACAGAAAGCTCTTTGTGATACCTGAGAACTGGCACAAAAAGAGAATCCTCAGGTGACACATTAAATCTGAACCAGAAACTTTGTCACCCGGAAGGATTAAAACCAATTTCTGTACTTAGGCACGTTTCCACTAGAGCCGGTTCAGGTCTGACATTAGGATGCACGTATGTATTTTATACAAAACATGTAAAATGAAATCTGGTACCCTGTTGTGGTTTCAGCCAAAGCAGATGGACAGATGGCCCTTCCCAAAAAGAAAGGAGAGGAAGAGATAAGGAGATTTATGAGTTTAGAATGAACTAAACTACTGTAATGAGGTATTAATAATAAAATTAAAGTAAGAAGAAAATAATGAAATAGATACAATATATACAAAACCATATCAAGCTCCCAGGATGACGATCATGTCACCAGCAGGCATTGGGAAAAATCCCAGACTGGATTCAGTGATTGACAGGAGCTGGATTCCGGATTTGGAGTCAGGAATGCTCAGATTGGGGTCAAAGGCAGACAAATAGGCAGGGTCCTCCTTGGATGTTGGCCATTGAAGAAAGAGAGTTGACCCTTTGATCCCTCAGCTTTTATACTGGGCATGATGTGGGTGGGATGGAGTACCCCAGTTGGTCAGTTTTGGGTCCCCTGTCCTGTCCACTCCTCCCACAGGTGTGACCCCTCGACGCTTTTCCGCTTCCGACCCTCCGAAGGGGCAAATAATGAAATTCCCTGCCCTTGGCTGTTCCAGCAATAAGTATAAGCAAGGGCCTCTCTGCACCACCCCTTGGTACAGTCAGGCCTCTCCACTGTGAGAGTGAACAGTTTGCTAACCAAAATGCTTGTAATTTCAGTTTAGTTAGGTAGAAGAGGCCCAACTAAAAAAAATAAAAATGTAAACCAGAAAATGGGTTCGTTTTACCTCAAACCAGGACAAATCTGAAAGGATAGCCATAAATTAGTTATAAAATTTAATTGCATCATTCTTGTCACCTCCTAGCTGTTCCAATGGCTTTTAATATAATTTTTTTTAATCCATTGGGAATGTTTGCTGAACAGTGGAATTCTACACAGCCACAAGAATGAGTGTTCTCATCCTTATAACTATGGACTTTATTCCCTCATAGTCCTGGTTGGGAGTAGTAGCCTGACTCAGCCTTCTGTGTTGTAATTTGATGATGGGTTTGTGGTGTGCACAGGATAAGGAAAGACAGCATGCTCACATCGGGATCATGGTGGAGTATGGAATTGCCTTGATGAGTAAACTGGACGGCATCAACCGACACTCCTTTAACAACTTCCGCTTACGCGTTGGTAAGTTCAGCTGGTGACAAAGGTGAACTCTGCAGCTCTGTGGCAACTAAGAATGAGGAAGGATGACTTGGGGAAACTGCTGAGGGCTGGGGAGCCTTCCCAACACTGAACCTGGTACGTGGGTGGTTATAAAATGCTGACCAGCTGGAGGTGGCTGTGTCTGGTCCAGCTTCTTACATGCACCAACTTCCCTCATGGGGGGGGCTTTTCTCACCACCAGAGGGAGGAACACTAAGACTGCAGCTGGAGGAGTTTGGGGAAAATTGAAGACACGGATGACAAGACAAGTAGCCTGTTACTAACTGTAGGCTAAAGACAGTATTGCTGTTACATACATTACATTAAATATAATATTAAAAATAGAAAAGGAAGAATTGTGCTTTGGCATGAACTTCATTCTAGCACTTTCTCAGACTTCCCGCTTGACAGCAGGTGAGTCACTTCACGTCTGCTGACCCTCAGTGCCGGTGTTGATAAAACAGTGGTGATACCCGCTCCTAGAAATGTGTTACATTTTGGGGTTTCTTTCCCCAAAGCTCATGACTTATGGCTAATAATGAAGCTAGACCTCACGGAACTCTCTACTTCAGTAATGACGCCTGCCTTTGTTTATCCAGGGATAAATCATGGCCCTGTGATTGCTGGTGTCATCGGTGCCCGGAAGCCTCAGTATGATATTTGGGGCAATACTGTTAACGTTGCCAGCCGAATGGAGAGCACGGGGGAACTTGGGAAAATCCAGGTGAGCATATCAGTTTTGGAACATCTAAGAAATTATTTCTAATTGGTTTTGGATTTTTTTTTTAAATGTGAATAACCAGAAGAGTTTCACAAGAGTTTCTAATTCTTGTCCCACAAAGGTCACAGAAGAAACGAGTAAAATCCTGCAGGAGCTGGGATATTCGTGTGAATGTAGGGGACTCATTAATGTCAAAGGCAAGGGAGAACTGAGGACTTACTTTGTCTGCACGGAGACTGCCAAATTCCAAGGTATGGGACTGAACTGAAGCTGTGAGGAAGTTAATCAAAATAAGACTTAGAAATGTCTCCCTTCTGTGAAGACTTAGAATTTCCCTCCTTATGTGAAGGACTTTATTCTAAAAACATACAAATACCATTCCTATTTCTTCTACACCTCAAGATAAAATATTTTGGGTTTTTTTGAAAGAAGTTCTGCAAAGATCCTAGAAGACCCACAATCACCAGTCTGAAGAAGCCTACCTTTCCCTGCAATCATTGGAGGACTTACCTGGAATTGCCACAAACCATATTCATTTAGTTTCCTTCTTTTACTTGCACTGGGGGGGCCTCACCGGCTCCGGTACCGATGTCTGTGGATGCACTGCAGAACTCGCCACGCTAAAACGTTGCGGTGCTTCGGTCTGTGACACACACCTGCTGACAGTATTGCCTTCGTCACAGACACGGGGCACCCTGCTCCGGGCACTGGGCGTCCTGCTCTTAATGCTCATGGGACTTCCCAGCGGGAGGCGGCTGAACAATGGAAAGAGGAACGGCAGTGAACTCAAATAGATCATATGGTAATTGTGCTGAGCTCCTTTGGTAAGAAAAAAAATAATATATTAATTGCATAGTTCCAGATCACTCTTTTATTCTCTTGGCCTCCTCCGTGGCTGTACCTTGTATTACACAAAGGCTGTCATGACCAACAGCTGGTCAGAAACTAGCCTCTTCTCAGAGTGTTTACTTTCTAGCACATTTCCCCTTTGCAGTTCTGTGCCTCTGTGTTTGGGATCTGCACACACATTTGGTACAGCCGTGTAAGATAACGGATTTAAAATTCTGGCTTTAAATCTCAAAAAACCCATTCCCGCTGCGGAGGGAGCACTGAGCACCTGCAGCTTCTCCTGCCCGCTCGGTTGGACAGGCTCCGCTAACAGCTGGTATCGCTGGCTGCCGGCAGGAGTCCTGCCAGTTGGCTGCCTTCCTGAGGGCACTTACGGGAGGAAAAAATAATCTCTTTCAAATTGTTTGGAAACTACAGAACTACTAAGTATTAGAAACAGTAGCAGATACTGTATAAACAGAACTGCATCTGAGCTGGGTTTGGGGTTGGTTTTTTGCCATTCTTGTTTCTTCGATTTGACTGGGCCACCGGCCAGTTTATGCCTTTTAAAGACAATGCAGTTTATGAAACAAATTGGATTTGAAGGTTATGAAAGGGTGTACAGAAACAACGTATTCCCAATGGAAATGTTTCCCCACAGCCTCAATACCGAACGCAGGAGTGTCAGCAAGAGGATCACGGCAATTGACTTGCTGTAAGTTAGTTTAGTTTGTGAAGTTCTTAAGGTGTTAATGACTTTTGCTAATTTCTAAAGTAGCGTTTTTCTCCTTACGGCAGTCAGTCTGTTTTCTGTTGGTGAAGATGACAGCACTGTGTACGGGGAACATCTTGTACCCCGTTACACGCATTAGCCAAGGATGGATTCCCCGTCCCCCATATAGCCCGCGACAGACGACTAAACGGCGCAGTGATTAACGAGCTCACCATCTGTTTTGTTCAGCCTTACTCTTCTACAAACAAAGCAGCTTTTACTAATATTTCTGGGTTTAGCACTAAACCACACTGGCAAAGTCTTTAACAAGCTGTCCTGTGCATCACTGCCGCTTCCTAATTACTGTGTAATTTCTTTAGGCAATGAAGGGACTATGTTTCAAAACAGGAACAAATCTAAATGTTGTCCAGCTGTGGATTTAAAATTGTGCTTATTGTCTTTGTCAATTTGCTAGGTCAAAACTGACTGTCTGTAGTAAGCCTCCAACAGAAAATAGCACGTTAGAAAACCTTAATTTGAGGTTGTTTGGTTCATGTGCGGACTCTGCTGAAGAAGGCAGTTTCACACACGGTGTCCTGTCAGCCTGAGGTCAGTGTTGTAGTTGAATAAACTTTCCAACAGCTTTTGCTACTCTTGGATGTTGTATATTTGTAGTAACAGATGCTCATTTGAGATTTTTATTTATTGCTTTCTAAGGCCCCATGCACGTGCCAAAGGCTCCTCTTGGCAGTCTCTGACGTCCTGCGTGAGGGGAAGGGACTATTTGCCTCGAGTATAGTTTGGAAAGTGCATTATGCCTCTAGCTGGAGCTGCCTCTGAAGTGTCTCTGTTCACAGACCTGGTAGAAGCCAGCTGTAAGTTATCCAGGGAAGAAAATTCCCTGTCTGTAACAGCATCTGGAAATGCTTTTGTTTACATTCTGCTGCCTGTCAGGCTGGTAACTCGCTCGGGCGTAACTCCCGCTGAAGCTCACTCAGGGCAGTGGTGCAGGGGCTGTACCTGTAGCTGTCACACTGGAAGGAGGAGGGTTCTGCTGCACTTTTAAAAGGCCCCTGTGCGCTTCCAGGGAGTGTTAGTGCCCTGTGCTCGGCGCACGCGGGGAACTCAGAAACTGCGCCTCGTGAAAAAGGGGCGACTTTCTGATTTCTCAGCAGAACTGGAACTGTAGAATATGAGAGCTGTATTCAACCACACAGAAAGTTCCATTTGAGAAGCAACTGCATTTAAAGACTTGTTTTCAGCAGTCCTTCCAAGAGAGAACTGTGAAATTTATGATGAGGAAATAACTGTGTTAGAAAAATCTTACAGCATTATTGTTAAACTGAAAAAACGGCACTGTATCTAATTTGAAGAGCTAACAACATCTTGAATTAGCAATCTATTTTAAAGAACAAACTTTCGTTTTTACTCGTAAAATAAAAAAAAAAACACTTCCTGACACTTGTTTGGTTCTGTAGTTATTTTGATGAAGATTCCCTGGAAAAGGGGGTGTATTTCTCATATTCTAGAGTTAATGAGGTTGGTTTTACTCATTAAGTAAACTTTTTGGTATTTTTATTAAGATTCTTTTTAAGTAAGTGGAAAACAGGCAGAGTGCCATGCTTGCATTCAGCAGCTAAAGAATAAGGCCACTACTCCGTTTTCTGTCATCTGTGGCCTCCTCCTGCACTGTATGAAAGGTAAGGGATGGGAAATGAGCCCGTTGCACTTGGGCTGGCACAGGGGTTGTGCATCTTGTCCGCTCCTCTAGTGCGGAAATGACTTAAATATTAATGGAAAAAATTCCTATTGGAGTTTTATTTCAGCTGCAATTACCTGCAATTGTGAAAAAATTCTAGTTGGGGACTTTATTAGGACTTTTCTGTGACAACTGAATCTCCTGGAGGAAAAACCAGGGTGACAGTTCAACCTTTGTGGAATGAATGTTATGAACTGTGAACGTTAAAAGGGAACTGACTTTCCACACTAGGAGTTTTCTGAACGTGCTCCGCTTTCTGCTAAGCAAGCCTGAAGTCATTAGCCAGGCAGTGCTCAGTAATACCTCTGGGTACGAAGAGCAGCCTCTGGGAGTGGCTGAGAGCTGACCCTACGAGGTGTTCATGTGTTAATCTCACCTTATTGTCACGATACATTTCTAAGCTTACCCTCAGTTACAGAATGCTATGAAGAAATGGCAGTGGCTCTCTAAGAGGAGATTTGTTCACGTTCAAAGTCTCCCAAAGCTGATTTTGGGTTAATTCATCAGGCTACATCAGATTTATTGAAAAAGTTTATTTCTCTTTCTCACGATCGTTAGAGGCGCACAGTGATTTTTAAAAAGGGAAACCTGTACGTTCCACAGAGTGATGACTTTTGCCCCAACCAGATTCAGACACAGAGTCTATACATCACTTCTAGAAACTTTTAGTCTAGTCCCTGTACCATACAGAGGCACGTTTTCACTTAAGCTTTAACTCTTCCAGACACTTCACAATCCAGGAAAACATAAATGCTGCAGAGGGGCATTCAAAGAATAAGGAATGTAAAAAGAATAATTTAGTGCATTTGTGTACCAGAAGGAACTCTTAATAGAAACCATTCCATTTCAGAAGTCATCAGTTCCAAAATTTAATAAACAAAAGTAGTTTAATGCACAATATACACGTGCTCGCTGAATGCACCTGAAGGAAGTTCATCTGGTTCTTAAATAGAATCAAACAAACGGCTGTAAACGTTACCCAGGGGTCAGACTGTAACTGGCCCACACTCGTTTTCAGGGATGACAGCGGTCTTTTTAGGTTCTTGAAATTCTGAAAGTTGACAAGAGAGAGGAAGGTCAGCTGGCACAGATAGTGAGAGAAGAAACACACACACAAGGGAGTGCTCCTAAAGGCACAGCCAGTCCTGGGTGAGCTGCATGTTCTGTGACGGGCCAAGGAAAGATGGATGGTGTTTTGGTTGGTTCTGTTCCACAGCACTTCTCGCCCAGCGCTATGAAAAAGAAACCGCTCAGCAATTTGGGGTTTCTTCAGCAGTTTTTCTTGAAAAGGTAAGTAAGTTCCTGAAGTAATAACTGCTCTTTTCATTGAGGAACAACTGAAACTGGGTACATGTGTGAATTACGTTTCCTGAAAGGAAATTCTTACCTGCCTTAAAACTGGACAGGATTGGGTGCTGTGGGTGTGCTTTTACTGACTGTGCCACCAGGGGGAGGCTGGTTCTGGCATTTAAGATATTTTTTTTTTCCCTCCCCACTTTGGGGGGGATGAGCTGAGCTGATGCTGTGGGTTACAAAGGGAGGGGAGGAGGAGGAAGCAGGATGTCCTGGCTCTAGCCAATGAGGAGTTTTAACTCAAGTTGTAACTTGATGCTACACAATAAAACTAAGATCCAATGGATTGCCAAGCTTTAAAATCTGGCAGTGCTCTAAGGTGAATGGGAAAATAACTTCTTTATGCAGTTGAACCAAAGCTCTGTACATCCCAAAGATTAACTGTGGCCTGAGACCAAACCCAGCAACTCTCTGTTAGAATTTTAAAAAGGGGAGAAGAACTGGGAAGTAGGATGGGACTTACTGGAAGCTCTCCCTCAAGACAGTGTGATGGGCTGCAGATGTGGTTTTCCCTCAGCTGACCAGACGCCACGCAGTGTTTGTGTGTACTCACCCTCTGTCAGATCCACCCAGCTGTCCTCTGTGCCGGGAACGGGGACTGAAATCCCCATCGCCTTCCGGATGCCGTAGGTACTGACGATGTCACCCGGAGTCACTTGTTGTGCGAGTTCTTTCAGGTTACTGGTTACTCTCTCCGCTACAAAAGATAAGGGGATGGGTTTATAGGCTATAGATACACTGGAAATCCATGAAACGAGCCCTTCACCCTGCCAACAGTTCCATTACTGAGGTACAATATGCCCTTAGGTTGTGCCAGGGTTGGTTCAGGTTGGACATCAGGAGCAATTTTGACATGGAAATGGTTATTAAGCCTCAGAATGGGCTGCCCAGGGTGGAGGTTGAGGCACCATCCCTAGACAAGATTTAGAAGCCGGGCTGACACCGTGCTCAGTGACGTGGGTTAGTGATGGTTTTTATCAGAGTCAGGTTGATGGTTGGACTAGATGATCTGAAAGGTCCCTTCCAACCTCAAAATTTCTCCATGACTCTACAAACAGACCTATGTCAGATAATGTTTCTGCAGCAGCAGAGTTCTGTTGTACCGCACGCACTCAGGTGGGGTGTGCTGGGGACTCTAGAAGAGAGGGTTGATGGCAGGAGGACTGAAACAGCTGCTGGCCAAGGCTTGCTGCCATCAAGAAAGAGCAAGTTGAAGAGCACGCGAATGCTATTTGGGTGATGCAGCAGCCGGGAGAGGTGTGGTGTTGGAAATACCTGCCTTTCAGTATTCAGCGTTCAGTTCTATAGATAAACTAGAGCCTGCTCTTGTTGCTACAAATGGGGTTTTCCCTCATGAAGAAAGCTGTAGGTACTTAAATCTTCTAAGAAAGGTAGTATTTGGTCTGGTTTAAACTTGATGGAACACTGAGTTTGTAGCCTCTCTGCAAAAAGGGGGATTTATGTTACCACAGAATCGCAGAATGCTATGGGGTTGGAAGGGACCCCTGGAGATCATCTGGTCCAACCCCCTGCCAAAGCAGGTCCACCCAGAGCAGACTGCACATGATTGGAATGTCTCCAGAGACTCCACCACCTCTCTGGGCAGCCTGTTCCAGGGCTCTGCCACCTGCAACGTGAAGAAGTTTCTCCTCGTGTTTAGATGACACTTCTTCTGTTCAAGTTCGTGCCCGCTTCCTCTTGTCCTCTCACTGGGCACCCCTGAAAAAACACTAGTCCCCTCCTCCTGACACCCAGCCTTTAGGTATTTATAGGTATTGATCAGATCCTCCCTCAGTCTTCTCTTCTCCAGACTTAAAAAGACCCAAGTCTTCGTAAGAGAGATGCTCATGCTGAGAGGCCCCTCATCATCTTTGTGGTGACAAAGGCAGGGGCGGTGTCAGACCCTGTACACTGCAGGAGATGCTGCACAAGTTTGACCACAGCCACCAGCTGCACAGCCCTGTCTTAGAAGGCTGCCGTTACACAGGCCCTGGAACTGACCTGGGAGACAAGAAGCTTTGCTCAAATAATTAGAGGATGTCTGACTGGTGTTAATTGGTATAATAAAATAGACTGGTAAGTAGATCAAACCTGGACTAAAGCTAATCTTACAATAAGAACTTGGTAAGACTTAAGCAAATCCTGTGCAAAGACACCGTAAAGATCTTGGAGCTGGAGGTTTGGTTGTCTGCCCCGTGGCACACAGAAAGCTCCAGCTCTGTTCTGGGGCAATTTACTAATAAAGAGGAAATACTTGTTATTACTGTTCAAAACTTTCACCTGGCTTTACGTTAAAAATATATATATATTACTTTTGTGCTCTGTAACTGAAACCTTTGTCTATTTTGGAATTGATACAAGTTGGGACTTGGTAAGTTCAGCAAGAGTGATGAGATAACGTGTATTTACCCAAGTGCATCTCTCTGTATGATGGACCCAGAAGACAAATCATGTTGGGGGGCGGTTTTGTACTCAGTCGTTCATTTTGAGCATCCTGGAGCTCCCGCAGAAGCTTCGTTGTTTCGTCAAGTTTCCTCTGGAAGATTTCAGCCTCTGTTTAGTGAAGGAAAGAAAATCCCATGTAGTGAGAGAGTGTCTTGACTTGCATTATGATATAAAATAGCACGAGGCTGACTCTGCCAAGGGACTGAGAAACCGAAAAGCTTACAGACGTTACCAGAAATATCAAGAAAACTCACCCTCAGAATCAAACTCCTCCATGGGCATCCCAAAGCTTGTCACTGCTTTTAGTGCTGTGAGTCTGTCATTGGCGGCAGAGTCCAACCTGGCAGCAATATCTGTTTCCATCATCTAAAAATAAAACCCACCCAACAAACCAGCAAGAAATAACTTAGGTTATATTTAGATCAGCCTTAAAATAAAACTGTTTGGGTAAAATCAGAACACGAAGTTAGTTCAAATTAGTCTGCTCTACCAAAAAAAGTGAACATACAGAGGGAAAGCTGACAAGACACCCTGTGAACCTTTCCCTGGTCTACAGTTATGCAGTTTACTGTTCTGTGTCATACTCAGGAAACGGCACCTGCCAAGACCAGTGTGGTACAAATCATAGAATCATAGAATCACCCAGGCTGGAAGGGACCTCCAAAGGTCATCTAGTCCGACCTCCCCGCAGTCGCAGGGACACCCCCAACTAGACCAGGTTGCCCAGGGCCTCATTGAGCCTCACCTTGAATATCTCCAGGGAAGGGGCCTCAACCACCTCCCTGGGCAACCTGTTCCAGTGTTCCACCACCCTCAGAGGAAAGAAATTTTTCCTGATATCCAATCTAAATCTACTCTTCTCCAACTTAAAGCCATTGTAAAAAGGATCTCCCCAACTTTCCTATAGCCCCCTTTAGGCTATTAGGTCTCCTCGGAGCCTCCTCTTCTCAAGGCTGAATAACCCCGGCTCCCTCAGCCCGTCTTTGTAGCAGAGGTGCTCCAGCCCTCGGAACTTAAGATCAGCACCTCAATTAAATAAAAATTCCTTGAGCCCCCCTAAACCCAAGTTTATCTAACATCAGAATTCAAAGCCAGGCTGGGAAGTGGCTGGAGGAGAGGGACCCTTTCCCTAGAACTGCTGCTGTGCTTTTCCTCGTTGACCATAGCGTGGGTGGGAGGGTTTGAAAGCTCCGCTGTGTGCCTACAGGGCACGAGGTGTTTGAGAAAACTTCTCAAAGATACTGACATATTGTGCAGTGCTTTACGCTTGCATCACAAGGTCATGTTAAAATAAATCAGATTAAAGGTAGGAATAAAACAACTCTGGCTGCCAACTAGAAGATCTTACATGTGGTTTAACAAACTGTTAAACATGAGCATTATTAAATGTACATGAGCATTTTCTTCCAGTTCTCTTGATAGGTCATCTAAAGCAAAGTGATGTTTTTGGAGATTCTTACTCTCCAAATGCCTACAAAATAGGCAGGCGTTGTCACGCCTCGCAGAACGTGTATTTCCAGGCCGGCAGATCTCCGTGTAGCCGCACAGGCCTTGCAGTTGCAGGCAGTGTTGCGCATTTGGGTAAGACAGGTTGGTTAATTAACCAATAAGAGAAAAATTTTACCTTTGTATCTTTTATTGCATCACTTCTTTCATGTGCGCCTTCAGCTTCCTCCAAAGGCTGAAGAGAAAAGGGATTTTTAAAGAAGGCATTAAGATTATTTTTCTTCAAGTTCAAAGTAAAACTTTACAAAATGCAGTATTTTTAAAGTAAGGTAAGTGTACGTCTTAACAAACTTTCTCTGCAAACCAAAGTTCAAAGGAGCTATTTTCAGAGGACTTTCAGATATTGTCTACTAAAACACATTTTTAGGGCACGCTTTTTATTGCTCTTTGCAAAACCCACCCGCTTTTCCCTGGTGATGTGACATCAGAGATTATTTGCTGGGGGGAGCAGGAAGAAAAGGAAGGATGCTAATTAGAGGCTGGAATGTACTCTCTTTCTACAGGTATTTCCCCTAATAGTTGCCGTAGTGGCAGCTGAACCCCGCCAGTCAGTGTCACTACTGGGTACGAGAAAGAAAAGAGCTGAACTAGTAAATGCCAAGCAAAGGTCTGAACTGGGGCTAAAGGGTGATCTTTGATCCACCACCTATTTCTAGCATTAGTTTAGCTGATATTTGACAGAAAGCTCATCCACGATCACCTCATTTCTAAACAACTGCTTATTGGTATTTTCTTACTAAATGGAATGGGAGCTAATGGTGGGAGAGCAGTCAGAGAAAAGCTGTGTGGCTGTGACTCCTTCTCTACGTACAGTATTTTGTAAGTTTTCACATTTTGCTAATTAGTAAGTCAGAATAATTCCTTTCCAGAAAACCCGTCCCCTGGAGACAAAGCTTAGTCATCACTTTCACATTATTTCATCTTTCTCTAGCTTTACAGCTTGTGCACTAAAACCAAAATTCAAAGAGGTGACAAAGCCATCCTTACCATTTCTAGTTCTCTGAGAGCTCTGGAATGTCCTCCTTTAGTTAGAACATCAAGCAAACTATCAGCCATTAAGAGAGGATAATCTTGCGATTTCATCAGAAAATCGTGAATACTAGAAGAGCAAAAGATAGTTACAGTCACTATTTTCATACCAAACATTTAATGAACAAAAAGTTACGTGAAGTGAAACCAAAATGTACAGCAAACACAAAAGTAGCAGAGAATTTGATCTGATGGGTGTGCTTCAGTTTGATTATCCCTGCCTTTTGGAGGTGAGGAACCCTCTTAGATGCTTCACAAAAACTGGAAACCTCAAAGAAGTGTCCTGCCTGGGGCAGCAGCAGCAGCAAACCAAGCCAAATTCCACTGGCACCTCCCGGCTGCACCCCACCTATGTGTTCCTACACTTCACATCGATTTATATCACTGTGTTATGTTCTGGTTTTGAGATTCTCATAGGACAAAAGTACTTTTGCTCTGAAGTATTTGTAATCAAGAATAATAAAACCAATGCCAAATTATTGTTATTACTGCAATAAATATGAAAAATCAAGCAGTAGACACCCTATTTAAGAATGAAATTGGGAATCACCACCTCTGAACTCAGAACTCTATGACCAAAGTAGTTTGGTCAGTATTTGAGATTAAAAAAGACGTGTCTCATTCAAGGCTGTAATTAAGTTCATTAATGTTAAAGAAATCCAGTCTGTGCAAGCATTTGTACCACTCAACAGTCTTCTTTGAACACGAGTCCTTCCAAGTTAGCCACAAATATACTTAAATTTTAGACTGCGTGTTCCTAAGTATTGGCAGCATCAAAATCCTTCAGTCTTGGCTAATTTCATTTTTCAGGCATATCCTCTTATTAAAATTCTTGCTTCTTCAAACAAACAAACCAACCAATCAACCCCAGTAGGCTATCGACAGCGGCATCATCCCACAGCACCGCCAAGGCCTGTGCTGCAGAGCTGCACAGAACAGCTTCAGCACATGGAAGCTGAAACACGCACCCTGGTTGTTCCGTTACCTCAAAGATCCTTGATTAGAGTCTTCCCCGTATGTTGAATAGATTAAGTCAGAATCTTCTTTGCTTATGTTGGCAAAAGTAGAATCATACGTCGGAGCATAGGAACTGTAGGGTCCATAATTCAAGTATGTCACTAATGAATAAAAACAGTACTAATTATAACCTCTGCTATGTGAGTATCAGAGAAAGAAATTAGAGGGGGTTGTAAAATGTGTAATGTAATACAAAAACATGTCTGTGTAAATTAAGCCAGCCTGTGTGATAGATACATGGAATGATGTGCTTTATCGTAAAAAATCTTAGTTCCAAACTATTTGTGTGCTAATAACAAGATGAACATCTTTTCTTTCTTTAAGGAGGAGGATTTTTTATTTTTTTTTTAAAGTCAGCACTTGCCTGGAGTAACCTTGTTTCTTTTGTCTTCTTTGAACCCTTGTAATGTATTAACTCCCGACTGAAGTCTTCCTGCTGTCATCCCCAGCTTCACAGGACAGTAACCTGGTTCTACAACAGGATATATCGAAACACAGAAATAACGAAGGCGTAATTAAGTGACATAGGAAGATGTTCATGCTCCTTTAATACTTGTAGCCAGAAACTTGAGAATAAACAGGAAACAACTCTCAAAGGGTGTTTTCCACTCCAAATCCTTTGTACTGAAAACTGCGTGTGGTCTTAAACACAAATCCAGACCAATTAAGTGGCAATACTGGGTAAGTATAGAAAATTTAATTTAAATGTTGTCACTATTAGTTTTCTTCTTTCCTGTCCTCCCCAACAGAGGCTGCATCACTGAAGAGGATCGCATTCCTAATGTCAAAAACCACACTTGGATTATTCCTGCTGACGTTTCCCACTGCACAAACAGGGCTCAGGGAGAAGTCAGGCTTTCAGTGGGGTTTCTCTCTGCTCTAGACTCGATCAGCCCAGCTCTGTAATGAGCTGGCAGTTAAATGGGCAACCACCTGCACTCCTTTACCTAGCAGCACTCCACAGATGGCAGCGACAAAATGATCTGGGATCCAGACAGGTTCCAGCGGCCAATGCTGGAACTTCTGTGACCTTGTTTGTGTCAGCAGACGTTGCACTCCGTACACAGCCGGACTTCAGGGCAGTCCAGGAGACAAGCACATAGCAGGCTGCTTTTCCAATAGCAAAACCTTTCTCTTGCAGCTCCCACAAACAGCTGAGGCAAAAAGGAGAAGCAACAGCCACAATTGGCCTCCATTTACATGCTCCCTCAGCTGCAGCTCTTTACATCCAGACCTTTATCAGTCTATAAAGGAGCAGGAGGTGCTTGGCCAGTGTTTGCTGATCAGCAGAAAAGCAGCAGAGCAGGTAGGTGCAAGGGACTTGTTACCTAAACTGTACGCACTCACCTCCTGCAGTAAGGTCAACTGGATTAAGAAGGCCCAGGGTTGTGGTACCGTCTGGTTTTCTTCTTTCAAATTCACACTGAAATGAGATCAGACTATTTTAACTTACCTATTAATTCATGGTCTTTAAACTAATAAAAACATCTAATGAACCTGACCTATCTGCAGGAATCAGAAAGGGATTTGGAAAGATCAGTCAGGCTCAGAAGTGAGTGCTGCTTTAAGTGCTTTATTTTCTTTGCTTTGTTGTCAGCGCAGGCACAAGGAATTAAGAAATTATGATAAATATTAATGCTTCTGTAGAAGCTAAAAGATGAAACATATAATTCATGTAGAAAATTAAACAGGCCCGGTATTACCAACCTGGGTTCCTTCTCCTGCGACACTAACCTTTGATGAGATATGTGGCTGGTGCAGAACGATGGGGTTTTAAATGGTCAGATCTGAGATATTTTCTTGAGGTTCCTACTATTTGGCCTTTTCTACTACTTTATCTCAAATTTCCGAAAGCTTAAGCTGAACTTGCTCTGCTGCCAAAACTCAGCATGTTTTCAACCGGCATGCCTTTTTTTTAACCTTACGCTGTTACAGAGAAGACTGACAGGTTGTGTGTAAAATGGTGTAAACTGCAGAAAAAGCATCCCTTGAGTTTCAGCTGCTGTAAAGCCGCTGAGTGAGCCTGGGTTATGCAAAAGCGACAGGAGTTACTGAAGACACGGAAGATTTACCTGGCTGTTTGCAGGTCTTCTTGTTAACTTCCCTCCAGACTCCCTAACGATGCGGTCAATCTGCTCTTGCTCCCTTTCCAAGCTATTGTTTCGTAATTTGTCTTCAAGTAGATCTTTGTCTTTCCTGTGAATATAACCCACACAGCTGAGCTACTACCGGCTCTAACAGGTAAGAGTTAACAGACACCAACTGCCGCAATACCACAAGAGGATACAGTGAAGAGGTCAGTCTTGCCAACTACGCAAGCTTTTTTTGTAGACAAAACAACTAACAACAGCAAAAAACAAGGCCATTTATTATGACTATTTAATATACCTGGGGAAAATATGAGGCAAAGATTCTTATCAGAAAATGCTTTTTTGTTAGCAGCTCCTTTTTTGTGACAGGCTCCGTTTAGCATGTTGCCAGATTTTATATGATCGCTCCCACAAAACTAACAAGGATATATTTGGTAAAATAAAATATTAGGTAACTCTTAATTTTACTACCTACTTTCAAATTTTTTAAAATAAAGTCACTAATATTTCAGAACACTGAAAGGAATATTTTCTAGGTGTTAAAAGACATATCAGGCAGATTAGGTTCTGTAGCTGTGCATTTACATGTTTCAAATGCAACTACCGTGCCAACACTATAGCAACTATGGGCTGTATGGTTATTGGTGCCAAAATGGTCATGTTTGCAAGCTTTCTCCAAAACAATATTGTTTCTGTAGAATAGACACTAAAATAGCATGTAATTGAAGGAAGGAGGTTGATGAGCATTTACCTCATCAGGTAGGTTATCTCATGGAAGTTACCTACATACAAAAAGGATGGTATCATAAAAGATTCTAAACTTATTTGATTTTGATTTTTGGTTTTGAATGATGATGCTTCATAGAAATGTTGCCAAAGTCCTAGTGTAGATGCAGTACCAGAAAGACAGAAACCCACAGCCACTGGTCTCTAAAAGCCATCTTGTTTTGGTAGCGTTTAAGGGGTATATCCTACAATTAGGGACATTACTGAGATAATACTTTACTTTTTGTGTTCTTTGCTAGGTGTTTTGAACACTTTGGTGTCACCATCTGCAGATTCTCCTTTGTCTTTCCCAGGACCGCTTTCATCTTCCCCAGTTTGCTGCTGTTCCATCTTGTCCTTCTGCTTCCTTGTCTTCTGCAGGTCAGCCATGAATTCTATACTCTGTTTCAGGCTCTGAATTCTCTCCTAGAAAACACCAGAATGCTTTTATTTGCCGCTTCTATGAATCTTTTCCTAATCCACCCACAGAGAATGACTTCATTTTGGTTTGGGTTTTTTTTTTCTTCCCCCCTTTCTTATACTAGTAAGTATAAAGTCAGTTTAGAAAAGGAAGTATTAAATTAAAACAATTCAAGAATTGATCTGACAGCAGTACTAAAGCATAAAATAGTGTGCTATTTAAATTCCAATATGCAAGCATTTGACAAATATTCAGCAAGTTTTTATTAATTTTCATGAGATCCCTGTAAGAAAAGTGGAATGAAAGTGGGGTTAAAAAGGAAGAAACATATTTTTGAGTATTTTGGGTTTTTTTTTTCTGTTACCTGGCTAAGTATCTTCATCCCCGAGTGCAGCAGTTTTTTTGCAGCTTTGTAGTAAATGGTGTCTGGTTTGTTGTAGATCATTGCGTTAGTACACATCAACTTGAAGTTATCCTGTAGAGACATTAATAATTTTGGAATGAAAGTTAAAATCTTATAGTATACTCTATGAAAATCCTTGTTGCAAATGCAGTGTCTTCAGCTTTAGGGACAAAGAATTTCAAAGAACACTTTTAAGTAATGAATTTAAGAAATCTATGTAATTTAAACAGAAATAAATACGTAAAGTAGATTCTCAAAACTAGCACCCCCAAAAAACATCCTGAAAATATTCCTAAATGTTCAGTATTATTTGTAATTTTCAAAGTTTTAATAGAAGTCCTCTTAGCTAAAATAACCCACTTCCCTGACCAATCTGCAGTTGTTAAAAAAACACCAAAGTGAGTTAACACAAAAAAGACCCCAAAGCTACCTTAAAAAACAGAACAGCTGCAATTCAAAGTTCATTACAATGAATATGCCAAAGTTTCAGATACAAAAAAGAAAAGGAACGTCTGCTTGTTGCATGTTGGTGTCTTGAATGACTGAACTAGAAACTTCACTCACTGCAGAGCCTCTGCAGGTCGGTATGTTTTATCACATTCTCAGCTATTTACAAAAACAAAAAGTTAAAATGAAAAACTAACCAGAAACAGCTGAAACAACAGAGAATGTTCTCCTTAAGTTTTGGAGCTCTAAAGAAGAATGTGCAAGAAAATACAACCCATACTGTTAACTAACGCCTGCCTAAATTAAACTGTTAATTACACATCTCAGGTCCTCATCTAGCTCAGTAAAGTAGAGAGTGTTTCTGCTGAAGAAACGGGTCAAAAAACAGGCTCCTGCACATTTTAAAAACTTTAGGGGGCCTTGAAAACAAGCCCTCAAATCCACTAGACACACAACAGTGGTTAAGCAGTTGCTGCCAACAGGACTGAGCTCACCCTGCCTTCACTAGCTGGGATGTACATGATGAGCTAAGCCTGGCTAGGACAGAGGTGACAGGAAACCCAATAAATTCACCAGACTCCTTGGTTTCTGAGAGGTAACACACTGAAAACCAGAGAGCAGCCTGACAGAAATGCTAACGTTGTCATTCTTAACTAAAGCTCTGAAATGACGCTCTGAAGGACTGACAGGTTCTATTGAATCCCGTGTAAAACCTAAAACCATCCACATCTTTTTCAGAGGCATACTTAGAAACCAGAAACATTTTTACTTCCAGAACTTACTTGCTCACAAAAATTCAACAACAAACATTTCTTCAGGCAGAAGTACTGATTCTTTTGGCATCTTCATGTTCTCATAAGATAATGGATCTCAAACCAATTGAGTATAATGAATCTCTGCAGTCAAAATGAATTACCTTTAATTCTTCTATGGACTGGTACCCATTGTTCTTGATCTTCTCCTTCATGGTACTAAAATCCATTGGGTTTTTAATGATCATGGAATAGCCAGGGGCAATAAAGTCAGTCACAGGAAATGAAAAGAAAGAACTTGGATCTTTTCTGTTAAGAAACGAAAAGACAGTTTTTTATGTTTCAACTTATAACAAAGAACATATTGAGCTCGGAATTAAACAGAAAGGAAAGGACAAAGCTGAAAAGGAATCAAAACCATAAAGCTAGAAATGGCTTGTGTCAGCATAATCTTTCACTTTTGAAGGTTGAAAAGATCCCACACGCAAACCCATATACCAAAACAGTGCTACAGACATCTTTCAGAAGTTAAGCTCCACGTTTTGATAACTGCCTGTGCTCCCAAAAAGACTAAGAAAAATCAGCCCTTTATTGGTGGGTGTTTGCCTTTTTGAAAAGTGGCTTTATAATAATTAAGTAATTGAAAAATAAAGGGAATAAATGTCATAAGAATGCTTACTTGTCATTCATGGCTTACTCTGAACTCAACAGAAGGGAAGGCTTGCTGCTAGTTGTGATCAGATGTGTGCACTTACGTTTCTATTAATTCTCAGGTTATTTAACGTTAATAATTTTTTTACAATTTTAAATTAAAATTTCCTAAGATTTTCAGTGATGTTCCTGGGTGCTTATAATAGCACTAAAATCATAGTTGGTTGGTATTTTCTCATTAGGCTGAGGCTTAGTTGATAAGCTGGCAAGAATCTCTCCTCCAGAACCACTGGTTTTTTTTAGTTTTCACTTAGCTCTGTATTACGAGACGCCTCCTCCGCCAGTGCTGACACTATGCAGACTGGCGAAACCCTTGGCATTTCAGGCCTTTTCCCTGAGGCTTACTTATGACTTACGGATTTCTACTGCAAGTGGCTACAGAAAAGTGAGAAGCACTTTGCTATACGTGCTGCAGAAGGACACAGCGCATTCTGCAACACCTGTGGGACACTCCTGAGAGACAGGATTCAGAACAAAAAGTGGCTGCTTCTTTCTGTATGCACAGAAGGGCAGTCAAAGCAAACACATGCATGCTTTTTGATAGCTGGTTGTTAGTTTCTTCAAACTGATGCCATGGTTTTGAGAATTTAAGGTTAAGAGACAACTCGCTAACAGAGTCCAACTTAATCTCAAAAGACAAGTAAAGGGAAAGATCCTTCAACCTCTCTCGTACAAGACACAGTCTTTCTTGACTTTAGAATTAGGATTATCTCTTAAACCACAGACTACTTGAAAGAACTCCAGATTCTGCAAATCTGACTCTCTTAATCAAAAGACCTTAGTTAATAAGACAGTTGAGAGAACACAGTTTAAGTTTTCAAGTGCACACTTCCTTTTTATAATAAATAATGCTAAAAATAGAAGAACAAGGTAAAAGCATCACGTTATTGCGAGATTGTCCTATTTCTGAAAGTTTAAAACAAGTATTTTAAACTGAAGCAGTCTACAAGAAGCCTAAGCTGAGAAGTTTATAAGTATGCATTCTTAAATCAATACTTAAATTCCTAAAATGGTCCTGGTTAGCAATAAATTTAGGAATCATATTTTCATTTAGCTTTTTATGTGCCTCTTAACGTATATTATTTTCATTTGATAGCTCTGGAAGCTTGTGGTGCAGACACTCACCTCTGCAGCTGTCGCATGAGTTGATTCAGAGCTTCCTGAAGTGGTGTCTGCTCCACCTCTAGACCAAAAAGAAACGCGGGGAGAAAGAGTATGAAGCAGAACCGACTACAAGAGGTACTAAACTTCCAATACATTAGAAATAACTAAAAAATGTGATATGACTTGAGAATTCATCATAAATGAAAAGAATAGTAGCAAAGCCCACAACACATATAGGGGATCTAGTTTTCTTGCTGGCCTGACTTGACATTACGCTCACTCTGAAATACGTACCAGGTACCACTCTGCAAAAGAAGTATACAGCAACTTCACTGCAAATTTTTGTGTGAGATGGGGGGGGGAAAGCACTGAGAGAGCAAAAAAAAACATTAAGTCAGCTGCTATCAAAATGATCAATAAATATCAGTCATAGAATCATAGGATGGTTTAGGGACCATCCCATAGATTGGAACAGACCTTAAAGCTCATCTAGTTCCAACTCCCTGCCATGTTAATTAAAGAAAAGTGGGATTAATAAATGTGGGGGTTTTTTTCCCTACCTTCCTGTTTTGATAAAGTACTCGTCAGTGGTTTCTCTGGTGGCAATTCCAATCTGATGGGGGTCTGACATTTCATTTCCTGTTCTCCATCACTGTCTGCATGGTCTCGATCTCGTTTCCTTTTATCCTCCTGGAAAGAGCAAGATTGTTACAGAAACTTGGAGAACCTGCCAAACCATCACTATTCATGTATATAATGCTTTCTGGATTTTCAGAACAACCTCACAGTTTAAAGAAAAAAAAACACCAAAATAGCTTGTAAGTCTTTAAAAACCTTGTATTCTTTATGTGCTGTCTCCATCTGCTGGACAATGAAGTAATTGAGCTATACAATGACATGTATATTATTCTTTTTAAAAATTATTTAAATTAAATATACGTATATAATGTTAAATGTATAAAATACAGAATTATAAAACACACAATTATTCTTTTTTAAAATGTGACAGGCAGCCACCTAGAGCATGACAGGAACAATTCTGCACTGTTCTCTGCACAAAGAATTGTCTCCGGTGAAACCCCTAAGATGATCTTGGAAGGTTTTAGAAAAAAAAACCATTAGAAACAGTCAGGAAATTTAAAATTAGGGGTGCCCACAATGCTTCAAATAAACGTCTGAATTGCTTATTGCATTAAGAACCCTGAGAGGGAAGTAATTATTTTTCTTTTTAATATAACTTGTAAAACTCTTTATTCCGTTTTCTATAAATAGACTTATTTAGACACAGAATC
>VZRU01002158.1:7603-28834 GCA_013398155.1 Pedionomus torquatus
ACTTTGATGGGTGTTGTTTTGCTTGGTTTTTTGTTTGAATCCAAACTGTAATTTTGTGCGCAGAGTCCTACTAAGGGAACCCTTCTGACAACAGATGTTGTGGCAGAAAAATCCCAGGAGGTGCTGAGGAGCAGAGCGCCTGCACTTGCTCCCTTCGCTTCCCCGTGCCCGGGACAAACAGGGGTAGAAAGACAGAGCAACCCCGCGCTGCAGGCACCACGTGAGGGAGAGGAGCAGAGAAAGGGCTGAGAAGGCGACACACACACTCCCCGTTCCCGCACCTGGACTGTATGAGCAGCAGGGACTTCAGTGCCGTTTCCAGCCAGGAGTCCGTCAGCACCTCTATGTCGGTCCTCAGTCGCTGCAGAGCTTCCCTCTTCTGCGGGCTGAGGAGGCCTGGAAGACAAGCAACACCAGTGCTCCCAGTTGAGCTGGCACGTCTAACGCAGAGCGAGCCGTCTCCCAGTCTAACAGCTGCCTGTTGGGTGATAAGAACTCGGTGCTGGCGGCATCGGAGCACTGGACTGGCTCGAGGCAACGGCAGAAACCGGCTTCCAGCCACAGAGATAAGCCCAGACACCCAGCTGGGGCTCTCGCTGGGGGGAACTGGGGAAACACATTTCTCTTTGTTTCACCCCATTGCTCAGGAGATGCAACAGGACATGATTCTCTTGTACAAAGCCCGCACAGCAACAGCTGGTGTTCAAGGCCACAGGCAGCAGGGAAGGAACTCCCACCGGCATCCTCTCCAACTTCCTACTTCCCAAGGACCCCTTCCACTTTTCCCACTGGTTTTCCACCCTTTTAGATATCTTTTTTAATCCCCTCCTCCCCCTTCTTTTACCCCATATTTTTTATCCCTTTTTCAGTTCAGCCGGCGCTGCAGCCCGCACGCTCAAACCTGCTCCCCCCGTGAACCCAAGAAGGAGCTCCCAGTCTGAGCCCTCTCTCTGCCCAGTTTCCAGCCACGACAGACAAACCCCCCACCCCACTCCAGCCCTGAACTGCTCCGGTCCCCGAACAAGGAGGGCACGGAGGGACCCACTGTGGGCTGCAATGCCAACTTCTTTGCCACGTGGTAAAGACAGGTCCCGAGAAACTCTACACCCAGGTTTCCCACATGCAAAATATGGAGTTATGGTCTGATCCTGGCCAGGAATTGCAGCACACTGAAACGCAGGCTTAGGCTGACAGGTTTTGGGGCTGAAAGTTATCATTTTGAACACCTCATTTTTAAAAACTACGTCCAAGAAAATGTTCTATCAAGGGTTTTTTGCACAGGCAAAGGGTCCCAGCCCCAGCAGGTGGGGTCACCCTGCCAATGAGCTGCTCCAGCAGCACCCCCTTCCCAGGGCTGGCAATGCCCAACTCGGACAAAACAGAAAATCTACCTACAGTTGATAATCTGCAGTTTGCATCATTCTTACTACTTTGGCTCTGGAAGGGAAACAAAACTAGAAGATTGTAAGTGACTTTGTAAACAGACAGTAGAGATGTCACGTCACCCTCCCGCTCTGTTCTGCCCTGCTGAGCCCGCGTCTGCAGCACTGGGGCCAGTGCCAGGGCCCCCAGCTAAAGACAAGGAACTGCTGGAGAGTCCAGCGGGGGCTACAAAGATGAGGAGGGGCTGGAGCATTTCTCTGCTGAGGATCGGCTGAGGCCTGGGGCTCTTCAGCTGGAGAAGAGCAGACTGAGAAAGGATGTCATTGATGCTGAGCAAGAGAGCAAGGGGCAGGGGGCACGAGGATGAGGTCAGACTCTTCTCAGTGGTGCCCGGGGACAGGACAAGGGGCAACAAACTGGAACAGGTGAACTTCCATCTCAACGTGAGGAAAAACTTCTTTCCTGTGAGGGTGGCAGAGGCTGCCCAGAGAGGTGGTGGAGTGTCCGTCTCTGGAGACACTCCAACCTGCCCAGATGCGATGCTGTGGGACTGCTCTGGGTGCCCCTGCTCCGGCAGGGGTGGGGCTGGGTGGTCTCAGAGGGCCCTGCCAACCCCGTATCACTCTGGGATTCTGTGACTACAAGCACAACAGCCAAAAGGGCAAACACTGTGTTTCTTGACAATAGCATGATAAAAGACAGACTTTGTGAAGATAAAAGTGAAAAGACCTCCTGAGCAGCACGATACGTACGTCACTTAGGCCAGCTCTAAGCAGAGTGACAGGCAGAGTGACACACAATTAGCTACAAAACTAGCAGTGAACGCTGTCTGCACCAAAACAGAGCGTCTCTGCTCAGCCCCACCTGTATGCTAACTCCCAGAGTGCACTGGCACGCTTTGGAAGATGTACCCGCTCAGGGACATGGACCCCCTCAGCACCAGCAGAATGGTTACCTTTCACATCCAAACATTCAGGAAAGTGAAAGCTGCGAGAAGGACGGGGTCTGGCAACACAAGCTCCATTTCGCGCTCAGATCCTGCAGGTGAACACTCACCTCCAACGTTAGTTTTGTATTTGTCGTAGATCTCGCGTACCCTGCGGTAGCGGAAGGCCAGTTTTCTCATCCAGTCCACTCCACCCTGGACACCAACTGATGAGCTGTGATTTGCATTGCTTCCTGAGCCGCTGAAGCCATCCGTGGAGAAATTGTAGTTGCTATTTCAGGAAAGCAGATGTGTTTATGTGTGCCACTGCAGCTTCCCTGGTGGGGTTGCAGCCAGGAACTTCAGGTCTGACAGCAGCCACAAAAGCACCTTGTGGAGGAACTCTACACAACCACCACTGCCCCCCAACAGCAGAGACCAACTTCCACCGGCAACGTACCCTGACGTCCAACTCTGACATCCAGCCACACTTGCTGCTGGGTCCGAACTGCCACACTGGGGTGTACCGATTCAACTCTTCTTCCACACCCTCCACTACAAAACTTTTCCTTGCTCTTTGCCTGCTCACTCCTCTGGCATACAGAGCATCCTTCCCACTAACCCCTTTCTCATCCTACAGTGATAAACCCCAGCACAGGATCTTCCAAACAACACCCGTGTCTTTCCATCACAGCTGTAGCTCCACAAGCCGACGAGCTGCTTTGCCGGCCCGTGGCTGCAGGAAGCAGGTCCTGCTTCACCACTTTCCCCATACTTCTTTCTCCCTGACAGACAGGAGCTTCTCAGACCTTTCCATGAGCCAGTTCAGCTCATTAATGCAGCAGAGAACTCACCCTCCCCCCCGGCAGTGTGCACAATCAGCTCACAGAGCGACGCACACCATAGGGAGACTTTCAAAGGCCAGATTGTGAAGTTTGAAGGGTTGGTTCTCCCTTGGCGACACATCATTGAGCACACACGCAACATTCAACAGCAGACAATAAAATTCACATTATAATTCCAAAAGCCTCAATGTTTTGTAGGTCTTAAAAAAAATACCCAGCAAACAAACAGCATTTGCCAAGTTTCATCGCCTCCATCCCTTTTGGGCTTGAAGTCCCCATAAAAACCAGATTTCATCAGCTAGACATTTCATGCATTCATCAGTACATCACCTTAAATCTTGGCCATTGTCATCAGATGCCACATCTTCTATGTGTACCTGGTCACACTCCTGTTTAAGAAAAAAAAATAAAACTAAAATCATGCTGTTGGAATCCAGACTATACTGCACTTTGCAGATTAAACAAGCGTGATATAAACAATCCCCTCCCACTTCCCAACAGCAACAAGCCGTGCCCTACTGCCCTGCACACCCATGCACGGCTCCCATCAGCTTTGTCTTACAGTACTAGGTCCTTGCTAAGACTGGGGTTTGAAGTACCAGAGAAATCTGAAAAAAGCACATTTCTGTGACATTCTGAGTTCATGGAATCAGGAATTGGCAGTTGGAAGGGACCTCTGGAAATCATCCAGTCCAACTCTCCTGCCCAAGCAGGGCTGCCCAGAGCACATCCCTCAGGGCTGCATCCAGGAGGGGCTTGAAGGTCTCCAGAGAAGGGGACTCCACACCCTCCCTGGGCAGCCTCTGCCAGGGCGCTGCCACCCGCACCCCAAAGAAGTATTTCCTCATACTGGAATGGAACTTCCCGCGTTCCAGCCTGTGCCCATCACCCCTCATCCTGTCTTGTTGGCCACAAGAAAAGGAACTCCCAACACTCACTACACATGCTGGACTCAAAGCTCACTTATCATTTGAAACCCCTCGGCCATTTCACAAAAACAAACCAAAACAAATAAAAAATACCCCAAAACCACATTATCTGGTCAAGTTAGTATCAAGATATTCCGTTTCATCAACACAACTGTCAATTCCCTTACTGGAGAGCCACAGCACAAACCCCAGGGTGACACGTCAGCTGGTGGCACTGCCACCACTGGTGCTTTGCACAGCTGATTGGACCCTGAGATAATAGAACAAGAAGTGACTTTTCCCCATTGCAAGAACCTCCTGCTAAAGAACACCTGTAGCTGTGAGTGTTGTGGGGACCACACACTGAACGGATCAGTGACAACCCTTCCAGCACAAGAGACTGTATTGGGGGTTACTGGGCTTTGGGATTTTTCCCTGGGGCAGGGAGGTAACTGTCAGTTTCACCTCAGCAAAGCTCACAGCTGCCAGCATTCACAGCCACAAATGGAATCTTCATTTAAGTTTCCATTTGCAACAAAAAAAACATCTCGTTTTCCCGTGATGTGCACCAGAGATGCACCTACGAGGAATCATTCCCTGTTCACATTCAGCCTTCCTAAGCTTTAAGCTAGTCCTGTAAATTCTGCAAATTAGGTTCATATTCGTGGACTCACATCAAAGATGACATGGGTCAGGAAATTTTCTATTTCTAACCATCTAATTCCAGATTCTGGCATAACCTCACACCTCCCTGTAGAAATGCCATTACTGTGTCTATTACTGTGTGCTAATATAGAACAACAAAGCCCAGAGCATTGTCATGATTAAAGCAAAGATTTCCAATCAGCTTCTGGGGAAGTGGTGCAGAACAGTGAGATGTATTTAATTTGGCATGAAGGAGGATGTGAGCTCATCAGAAGTCCATGAGGTGTGATGGGAAGGGGAGAGCAGCAGAGACAGCTTTCAGGAAAGAAAAACCAAGGGTGCTGTGGGACCTCCCCATGCAGAGCACACTGGTCTACAGATGCACGTCCTTCCGAGCTGTCACACAGCCAACAACCTACCGAGGCACCGGCTGAGATGCACCAGCTCTGTTCTGTCCTTGGCTGAGTCAAAGCCCCTGAGAACTGACATCCTCAAGGTCACCCTTTCCTCACAACTCTGCTCTCTATTTCAAAACAGGATCAGTGAAAGCAAAGCACTTACCCACCAGAGTGAAAACAGAAGACAAAGCAGACATCAGTCTGGTTTTTATACAGGTTCAAGTAGAAACCCGTAAGAGAGCCACGAGGGCTCACGACACCAGCAGTCAGTAGAACACCTGCCTCGGATAAGAATACATCTCTTTGGTTTGGTTGTGCTTAGAACCACTTCACTTTTGGCAGCCTGTGTTTCAGCACAAAGCCATTCCGAAGCACGACAGCCCTCACACAGGGTCATTCCGGCCGGGTAAGGCGGAGTTTTGCCTTTCAAAACCATTTGCCACGTACCTCCAAGTCATTGAAAAACAAGTGAGTATCAGCTACTTCAAAAATCATCTCCTCCATTGAGAGACCTGAGCCAATCACTAGGGTTGGATCCTGGTACAACAAAAAGAGGCAAAGTCAATTCTCTGTGGTCACAGGCAGAAGTAAATTATGATACAACTGTGGTCAGTTACGTTGCACATAGTTTCTACTGTGTATCAAACCTGATGTAATTCCTCATGCCTTCACTGGTGCAAACTACAATTTCCCTAGTATTTTAGACTCAAAATAAAATAAAAAAAAAAAACAAACCAAAAAAAAACCAAAAAACCCCCAAAAACAATAAACACATTCTGGTGACACAGTGACCCAAAATTACCAACCCATTTTCACAGTACACAGCAGGGGCGGATGCATTTTCAGAAGCAACAAAACAAACCCTTCAAAAATCTTCAATATGTTTCAAAGGAGGAAAAATACTTCCTTTCACCGTGTCCTAGGACCTCAACGATTCCCAATGACGGGAACAAGAGACAGACTTTTTAAGACTGTACTGAGAGCCAGCAAGCGTTTGTGACGCCCGTCACCCAGCTCTGCAGAAAGCCAAACTTGGTTCTTTCCCCACCCCAAACTACCAACAAGTTACAAGCATCATCTGACACATTTAAAACAAAATACTGGTTTCTATTCCTTTTCCAAAGATCAACATTTATTTCTGCAGGAGAGATAGAGTTTTCCTTCCACAGAGAAGACAGTGTTACCTTGCCATATTTCTGAGCGTAAGACCCTGTGAGAAGCGAATGGAAGATGATGATGGTCTCATCCAGGTCCCAGAGAAACACCCGCTGCGTAGAGAACAAAAGCAGGTTAGAGCTGAGCTACCCCAGGCACCGAGCTGCAGTGCAGGACTACGCTCCAGGGGGAATGCTGAGGGCAGCTGCAGCACGCCTTTAGCAGGGACAACCAGGATCTAACAGCACTCATCTAAGGCTGAAACTCTCAGTTTAAGGTGGGTGCATCCCGCACGGTGCAACCACATGCTCAGAATAAGGCTCTCCTGGTCCATATGCTTCTCTCCTATAAAGACAGGTTGAGAGATTTCCAAAGGTTCTCTTGCTTTTATAGGCATAAAAGCAAAAAACTTATTGTGCTAATGAAGGTGAGAGCCCTGCTGGGGTAGTTAACTGCCTGCGATCTCGGAGAGCAAACGACCTTTGCATGATAAATAAGGGGGATTTGCTGTCGGAAGGAACAGCAGTTTCAGCACAGAAGGACTTTGACAAGCTTGAGAAACAGGCCAACAGGACCAGTTCAACAGCTGCGGACTGAGGACGTGGAGCAGGATGGCCCCTGGTACTGCTCCAGGCTGGGAAGAGCCGGAGGGGCCGGGGGCCGCCCGCGCAGCGCGAGCCAGCAGCGCGCTCTCCCTGCGGGTAAGACAACTGCGTGTGCGGGGAACACCCGGTGTGCCCGTCTGATGGAGGGAAGGTGCCATCGCCCTGCTTGGCACTGGGTGAAATCTGCATCCCCAGCCCCAGAGGTAGGTGGGGAAACTAGAGATCGGCCAGTAAAAGGCTGTCGAGATGGTCAGCAGCCTAGAGAAGAGGCTGAGGGACCTTTACCTCGGCCAAGAGGAGACTAAGGGTGATCTACTAACTGAAAGGGAACTGCAAAGATGATGCAGGCAAATTCTTCTCAGTAGTGGCAAATGGAAAATCACCATGGAAAAAGAAGGGGGAAATTTGCAACTTGGGAGATTCCAACTGAAGAGAGAAAATCTCCTTCCCCAGGTGGACACAGTAGTCTCGGGATTGATCACTAGACAGGTACAGGATCTCCTTCAAGGTTCTCAAGACTCAACTAGACAAAGCCATGGTTCTATTGGCAGGGACAGCTCTGAGCAGGAGGCTGTACTAGAGACATCCAGATGTCTCCATTGACACCACTATGATTCCAAGATGTGTTTAAGTGATACTTGTCAAGGACCACTTAAGAACTCATTTGGGCCAGTTCTCAGATAAAATGGCTCATGGGAATTTCCTAAGTTCTCTCTCAGTACAGGAAGGACGTGGACCTGTTGGAGTGGGTCCAGGTGAGGCCACAAAAATGATCAGAGGGATGGAACATCTCTCCTATAAAGACAGGTTGAGAGAGTTGGGGTTGTTCAGCTTGAAGAAGAGTGCTCTGGGGAGATGTTATTGCAGCATTTCAGCACTTAACAGGGACTTATAAGGAAACGGAGGGCAGCTTTTTAGTAAAGCTTTTTAGCTTTTTTTTTCTTTGTGACAGGACAAGGGGTAATGGTTTTAAACTAGAAGAGGGTAGACTCAGACTAGATGTAAGGAAGAACTTTTTTACACTAAGGATGGTGAGACCGTGGCCCAGGTTGCCCCAGAGAAGCTGTGGCTGACCCATCCCTGAAAACATTCAAGGCCAGGCTGGATGGGGCTTTGAGGAATGTGATCCAGTGGAAGATGTCCCTGCTTATCGCAGGGGGTTGAACTAAATGGCCTGTAAAGGTCCCCCAACACGAACTACTCTTATTAATGATCCTCTTCCATTTCCATGGAGATAGGATGCAAGAAAGAGAGGAGGACTTTTACTACCGCACTATTTTGCAATGCTACCTGTAGAAAACAAGGTTATTGCTTACCTCCAGTTCACTGTCTTGTGAGGAAGAGGTATCTGCTTTCCTCTTCCCCCTGTTCTTCCCAGACATGTTTTTTCTTGTCTGCTCATCTAACTCTTTACTTGCTGTTGCTCTTGATAATGAAGGACTTGGGGACACATCTCCTAGAGGAAAGAAATCACACAGCTCTCACCCCCTCATATCTCAAAACACAACAACGTAAAGCTTATAGCATTTGGCCATAGACCTCCTTTGTTAAAGGTAAGATGTTCTTCATTTATTCAAACAGTAGTAGTTGAACCCTTATTAGAACATAAAACATGATCTTTTTTTTGTGTCATTGTTTCAAAACAGTTCTGTCTCCTCAATTCAGTCTGCTGAGCACCCTCCATCCTAACCCCTGTAATGCCTCAGATGTCTCACTAACCTGGACTGCTTTATTACCCAACTGTTTCTTTTAATGCTTCTTGAGAGAGCACCAGAAACCCTCCGTCTGGAATGAGTGTTCAAAGGAAAGTATTTAACGATGCTGCTCCCTCCCAGGTTTCCCAGACTAGTCAAAATGCCTTTTTCGTCACACACCACCAGGCAACGGGTGCTCTTTCCACCTCCACATACGCTGCTCCCTCCTGTGCCACCGTCAGCCCCTGACTCACACAACAGCCAGCACACAGCGGGTCGAGCAGAAGGCTCGGACACCACAACACCCAAGTGATCAGGCAGATACCAATTTATTACAAGATTCAAGCCCCTATCTAGGAAATCTATTAGAAGCTTTCTCTTTGTGGCAGACTGTTACTGGTTCACATAAATCGTCCGGTTAATCATGACTGGTTAAAACACAGCTGGAATACATCACACTTTCTTACAGTTCACAAAGTTGCCTTAAAATGCTAAACTCAGCAGTTCTCTTCAAAGGTACAATGACAGCTCTATCCATGGCACAGGACCTCCTCCTCCTGCTGAAGCCCAGGGCACACGCTGTCCTCCCTTCTTGTTTCATCGTTCCTATCGTTCTTTCACTGCAAAGCGTCCTTGAACAGACCTGGAGGCCTTTGCTCCGTTACAGCCTCAGCAGATTCTCACAGCTTGGATTGTCCACTGGGTGCCCATGGTTTTCCAAACATCCACCCACACACAGAGTTACGGAGTGTGTTAACCACAGACAGATCCCCCGTTTGCTATCTGGGAAACAGACCCAGTTCGACTGCAGCTCCACTGGCCTATCTGAAAACTAGTAAAGCATAACAGGGAGCATAACATCTCAGCCCTGGAGATGCAGAGCTGGCCAAGCAACCTCAGCCAAGACTGACGGGGGTACATTCTGAAGCCTGTTCTGCTATTGGGAAGAACACCCTTCCCAGGGAAAGAGTAAAGCACCTCTGCATAAAAAAATATGAAAAAATAAACCCCAATGCTTTGGTGTGCAGGTTATCACAACCCTGCTGGAAAATACTTTCTGAATACTTTATTAAGAGTCCAGGCAGAAGAGTTAACATCCCAGACGTCTGTCTGACTAGTTCAGGAACACGAACCAGAACTGTAGTGGGAAGGCAGAGGGCACAGGGCACTTGACAGAGCTTGAATTCAGTCTGGGTCTTAAAGATGAGACATCGCAATTCCTACAAAAATTAATTTAGAACTTGAAGAATACCTGAGATAATGGTACTGCAAACATTAGCAGCCGGGCCATCCCCTGGCCAGTGTCTTTAAATAACAGGTCAATTCCTTAGGTTTTCGACACCAAATAAGAAAAATTTTCATGGGTAAATCTGCTGTTGCTCTCCCCAGCCAGACGGCAACTGCTTCCTGAACAAGGGAACCTGAAGCCCCACACTTCATGATTTACACCGTCAGAGCGTGGCGTTTGTCACCCCCTGTCTGTAGCGCCCCATAAGTAAAGGTCTGGAGCTTCACTGAGCTCAGGACCATTGGTCTGTGTCCTTTGCTCGCTGGCAGCCACCCATCCCTGCTTTCCGGTTGCTTGAAGGAGTTTGAGGACTTGGCAGAACTCAGGAACTACTGATGGACTCAGGGAAGGTGGAGAAGGCAAAGTGCTGCAGAGGCAAACACTCAGCTCCCCACAGGTCGGCTGAGCCCAGCCAACCTCCAAGCAACAGCCACCTCGGAAGCCAAACCCCATCCCACCCCTTCTTCCCCGGCTCCTGTCTGTACCGCTGAAGGTGACATTACAGGTTACGGGATATCCCTTTGGTCAGCTGAGGCCAGCTGTCACACCTCTGCCGTCTTCCAGATTCTTGTCCCCCCCGGCCTGCTCGCTGTGGGGGTGTGGAGGGGAGGACGCCCTGGGACTGTAGGAGCAGGAGCCAAAGCACTGGGACGGTGTCGACGCTGCTTCAGCCATGAATCCAGAACACGGCATCGGCAGAGCTGCTGTGAAGAAAGGTAAACCCATCCTGGCCAGACCCAGGAATAAAAACCAAAGGAATCTGTATTTTTTTTCCAGCCTACCGAGCTGTAACAGACAGCTGTAGCAGACTTCCATGTAATACTGTTGGACAACACAGGAAGAATCTCACATAAGAATCTTGCATAAGACACTGGAAGAAGCCCATGGTCTTTGCTCTTGTCCTTGTTAAGTTTAGAAAATTGTATTTTTGCTGACAAAATTTTAGTCAACACCACTGAGGTTGGTACATGACATGGCATTGGTGAAAAAGGCCAGCCAAAGATGTTGTTTCTTTAGAACAGTCAATTAAACCTTTTCAATCCACTTCCCACACCTCTTCTCTTACCAGTTAGAATCCTGACAAGTGCCAGGTTTGCGGTGCTTTGCAGATGCAGATCTGCTCACAGGCACAGCCCAACAACTCTCACCTCCAAAAGAGTTTACACAATGAAGCAGAACCAAGGAAAGGATGTACTTCCAGGCACACCAGAGACCAAGCCACCGAGAGGCAATGGCCAAACTACAGCTCCTGAAAACGCAGGAGCAGCCCCAGGGGGTTCCTGTGCCTGGGACTGGCAGCTGGTCATGGCTGTCAGGCAATCTGGATGCCTGCCTCTAGGAGGGAAAGAGCTGGACAATGGGTATCACCAACTGCCCTGGAGCCCAAGAGAACACCCAGAGTCAACAGTCCTCAGGAAGTTGCTGTCGGCAACTCTTCAACTCACCCCTGGAATTCCCTTTAAGGAATTCCATCTCCCTAAATGGCATTCAGAGCGCTTGGCAAGTGTCTGCTGAAGCAGCGTAAGACTTCCAACATGTAAGTTTGGCTGGTCCATCCTAATAATCCACACACCATTGAGACCAGTCTGACAACGGAAGGCAAATGTCCAATCCAGGTCAGACCACAAAGATGCTGCAATTACATTCTGGAAAAAAGATTTCCCCATGTCTGCACACTGTACTGTTTCCCACAGGTATTTTGCAGCCCTCCCGTTAGAGGTTCAGTCATTACCAGAGGAATGTCTCTGCACTGTTCGTGTAGGCGCCAGGGCGTTTGGCTTTTCGGCTGGGTACGCAGTCGTTGCTAATGCAGAACTCTCCGTGTTGCTGTCTGCCGGTGTCACAACTCCGAAGCCAGAACTCGGGTAACACGTCTGGTACTGACTCTGGCCGAGGATCGTGTACGTAGGATATTCCTGTCAGCAGAAAGGATTAGTTACAATAGGACACTTCTCTCGGACAACACCGCATTAAGATGACTATTATGCTAGAGATGCCTGGCAAAGAGCCCAGCCCCAAAGAGCCCAGTCTGACTTCATGCCGTTTCTCTCTGCGTATGTAGGACATCTCCAAAAAGGGCTGAGAGATCTGACTTCCCAATGCGCCTGGGGAGGCAGGAGCCAGCAACCACAGGGCCGCTCCTCTGCCCTCTGTTTCTTCAAAAATGAGCTCATTCTGAATGAAGTGGCACTAACAGGGGAGAATCGAGGAGATGCCACGGCTTCAGTCCACCCTGCCTGTTCTGGAATGTGTTTTGCTCTTGTGTTTTACTTTCTGATACCAAATGTATTGACAGCAACAGAAAGTTGCTGGGCGAGGGTCCAATCTCAGCCATAAGAGCTACAGGATAAGCTGCCTTCAGTCACGTCCTGACTTCAGCAAGCAATTATTTTGTGTGCTGTGATGAAAAGGATCCACTTATGGAGACTATCCTTTTAGGAGTTCACTGAGCACCTGAAGCTGTGCTAGAGGATTTTAATTTCTGCTACTGAATCCTTTCTCTTCCCTACCTATACTCTCCTTCTGCAAAGCTGTGACACTGAAGGGTTCCTTGGTATATCTAAATATTCAGACAAGCAGTTAGCCACTGACAGCACTAGATATTACCCACAGAAGGGCACAGTCAGGGGGAAGAGCTCTGTGCTAGCTGCAGGACTTCTTGACTTTGTTTTATTCCAGCACCATCAGAATGTAGCTCCCACTTCACAGGTTTTTTTTTGTCTGTGCACAACCTATTTTCCTTTTCTTGCTGAAGGAGAACAAAGGCATTCAAAAAATACCCATCTATAATTCTCCCTGGGTGTCTGATTGTTTCTTCTCTAGTGCCTCCCTTCCAGGGACCTCAGCACCCTGTTTAAGATTCGCCACACAATCTTCAGGCAAGGGAAGACCTTCGACTGGATGCAGTGAGTTTGCTGCGAAGGCCAAAGGGAAAAGCAGCCCGGTCAGAAGAAACAGCAAGAGTCATTTGGCTGACTTTGAGTCACGTACCGAGCCCTGCAGAGTACCCAGCGTGCTGCTTTTGAAGCGAGGCAAATATCTCGCCTGCCTTCCTCAGTTTTGAGTAACGTGTTAAAGGCAAAGGAGACGCTGCACGTAACTGTAACGAAGAAGTTTTACCTGTGAGATGGTGGCTACTGCTGAGGTGGAAATATTGACAACGGTTGAGGATGTAGAGACTGGACTGGCATTGGTAGTCGATGCTGTAAAATTAAGAATTACTGCATTAAATGCTTCTAGAAAAGCACAAGAGACTCACCTAATCCACGCTGTGAGGTCAGTACTTACTAGGCTCACGTGCAAGCATTTGTGCCTCCAGCAGCACTGCACCTGTGGCAGCCCAAAAAGGGCTGGGGGGATTTTGAAACCAGTTACTTTTCAATTTGGCTGCCAAGGAAGGAGAACCAGCGCATCTTTTAAAACAATGCTTTCAAATGTTTCAGAAACCTCTTCTCTCCACGCCTGCTAAGCAACGGGAGTAGAACCCAAATGATTTCAAAATGTTTTGAGAAGACAACCACATTCTGATGTCTGATCAGTAGCAGTTGAAAATCAATCTGAATAAATCAGTAAAATGGATCTGAGTGTGTTTAAATCAGCTCAGAAAAAAAAATTCTCTCTGCATTGGAATTAGCATGTTTAGTCTAAAGAGATTAAAAAAATTAAGGAAACATTTGTAAATACTTCAAACAGCATAAAAAGGGTGCTTCCCATTGGAGAAAGCATACGTATCTCCCCAAATCAACTGTTTTTTCCATGAGACTTTCTGAAATAATCTGTCACCAGCTTGTAGGACAAATTATTGGAGACATGTCGTTGTTAGGATGAATTTTAAGGTGCTCAATAGCCTTCACGTCACTGCATTCGGTTCTTCCAAAACACAGATTTTATGGTTTTACAGCCACAGGGACACTCCATTAAACGTTACTCCCCATGGGATTTGGGGACCAAAGGATTAATGAAAACAAATCATGAAATCAGCATGACAAGATCAAGATGTACTAAACCTTGTGCCACCACCAAATACTTTCTTTTGCTAAACTTGCTCTGCACACAAATAAAACCCAAAATCATTTCTGGATGCTTACAAAAGGACTTGCAGAAATCCACTGGATCACCTACTTTACCATCCCTCAGAGAAAAGCCCTCTCTGTCTGCACCCAAGCAGAGTCACCCCAAGACCGAAGAACTCCAGCTCCTGAGGGCTTCAGCCTTTCTGCTCCAGGGAAACAAACTCGCCACCAACTTCTACTCTTTGTGCGCTGCGTTACGGCAAGCCCAGATACCGCCTGCTGAAAAGCTCCTGGAAAGAGGAATGGATCCAAAATATGTCTCAAAAGAGATGAAAAGCAAAAGAGGTGCAGAAATCCACAGTATTTACAAGAGGTGAGAAATGTGAAGGGGGGAATCTCTTTGGGAGCAGAAGCGAAGGTAAGTGATCAGCCCCCGGGAATCCTCTCACAGGAAGGAGCAGTGGCGTTCGAAAACAGATGGGAGAGAATTTTGGGAGAAGAACATTTAGAAAAAAGAAAAAAGGCTGCACTGAAGAACAGTAATGGTACTGAAGGTAGCCCAGCACCTCCAGCAGCCCTGCAGCGAGTAGAAGCCCAGCTCTGAGAGCAAGGGACCGGCCACAGACGCTCCTCAGAAGCAACCGCTGGAGAACGGATGCCAGTTTCCAAATAGAACTCCTTCCTTACAGAAAAGATCAGGGCTGTTATCACTTCAGGAAAATGTCACTTCCTAGGTCACTGCGCAGAGCAGCTCTCCAGAAAAGATCCTTGCTAACAGACCGAACCTGCCACGAAGCCGCAGGAGTGGAACCATCTAGAAGCCAGACTGTTCTACCACTTCTCCCAAGAACATCACGAGTGCAAACAGAAAGTAATTCTCATCTGTAGTGCTCTGAAGAGGCTGCTTCCCCACCGAGACAGGTAACAGCAATTAAGAAATCACAGAAAAAAGATTCCAAGTGTTGGGATTCTGGTAAAACCACAGATTCCCTCCTACGAACGTCCTCGTTTATCTGAACTCTGGTCTCCTTCCAAGATTTCTTTTTTAATCACCTTTATCTATACAGCGTTACGCATCAGATCTTTACAAGCAGCTCCTGCCACACAGATTAACCAGCTCTTCTGCACTGTGGGTCAGTTCCTTTTACCTGGGAATGGGCAAAAACCGTGCAAAAATGTTTGGCACGGATGTGCCAAAAGGGACATGGTCTCAGGTTTAGAAGATCAGCAACCACAAGTACTGCCCCTGAAGCTGCCGCGACTCCTTTTCTCCCTCCTCCTCTCTTCCTCAACCTCCAGACCTCATCCTCAGACCATCTATCCCTACCTCCCCTGCTTGTTCATCCCATTCACTTTTGCTCCACTCATTTTCAAAGATGTTTCCCCCTGCTTCAAGTGCTAGGAAGGGAAATTGCAATTCATGCATTTTCTGCTCCACTTGGCTGCTTCTCTCTCCCGGGGAAGGGAGAGGTGAGGCAAGAAGCAGCCGCTCCTCCCACGCTTCCAACTGCCTCTGCCTTGTACCGCCACGGCCACGGCTCAGGTGAGAACAAGCAGCAAAGTTCTCAGTCATGAAGTGCATCTGATGGCTCGACAGGGTTTGGGAAGTTCAGGATAGATATTAGGAAATATTTCTTTACGGAAAGGGTTATCAGGTATTGGAATGGGCTTCCCAGGGAGGTGGTTGAGGCACCATCCCTGGAGGGATTCAAGAGAGGAGTTGACTTGGTGCTCAGGGATATGGCTTAGTGTTCGGTGGGGTGGTGTGGTGTTTATGGGTGTTGGGTTTTTTGTGGTTTGTTTTTTTTTTTTTCCCCCCATTGGTTGGACTAGATGATCTTAAAAGGTCCCTTCCAACCTGGGTGATTCTGTGATTCTGTGAAATATTGCATTACTTCAGTCCAGCATCTGCAGATTAAACCGAAACACACCTTCAGTGGGACAGCAGCATCGTACAGCCATGCATCACTCTATTGTTTGGACTGGAAAGAAAAGATAGATTTTCAAGAGTTTGTCCATCCTTCCAGCTCCGGCTCTGACCCCTCAGCAGGCTGCTTGCGAATGCAACGAAAGGGAAATGTAGCAAATGCAAAAAAGGAAGAGTTTCCTGCCAGTTTGCAAAGGGCTTTTCAAGAAAGCAGCAGCATTTACACAATTCAAGTGATTTTTTCACGCTTTCAAAGAGCAGCCTGCAGGGAAACTCTCCTCCAATCACACATTCTCACAGCAATGGGGATCAACTGGTTTATCCTTCTGCAGAGCAAAGCCTGAGGACGGCTCTCTCAGCACATCCCCAGGGACTCCTGTGCTCACCGTGGTCACTTCTGACACTTGCAATTAAAGCTATAGAACCCTGTAACTCACTCTGCCAGTGGGAGTACCTGGAGAGCTGTGTTCACAGGAGAGCAGTGTTTCCACTGCTGTACTGCCCATGTTATGAATGTGAAAAGGAAATTAAAGGTAAACACTACGCTGGGCCATTTACTGTCACAGTGGTGCAAGCATGACATACCACTGGGCTTTGCTATCAGATATTCTAAAACTCACTTATTGCTAATTTTAAGAGTCATTCCACTTAACTTGGTACTCATTAGACCACATCAGGATACAACATTCAGTCTGCGGCTTCTAGCGCAAGAAACGTGTTGATAAAGTCAGCGGGTCAGGCAAAGATCCACCAAACCAGTCAGGGGGTTGCAGCATCTGCCCTGTGAGGGGCAGCTGGGGGGAGCGGGACCAGCCTGGAGAAGAGGTGGGAGACCCGAGAGCAGCCTGCTGGTACCTGCACGGGGGCCATCAAGAAGACAGAGCAAGGCTCTTTCTGCAGGTGCACAGCAGGAGAGGAACAGTCACGACATGAAAGAGGGGATGCTCCGAGGTGACAAAAGAAAAAAAAGTTTCACCATGATGACAGTCAGGCACTGGAACTGGTGACATCGAAGGGTTTTGGGACTCGACTGGATAAAGCCCTGAGCAACCTGGTTCTGAATCCACTGTCAACTCTTCTTTAGCAAGAGGCTGAAGTAAATACTTCCTGAAGTCCCTGAATTACTCTATTAAAATATCACACAAGAAATATTAAGAGTTCCTGAAATGCTCTTTAAAAACTAGAGAGAAAAAAACAAATTTTCATAATTCCTCACCCAAACAAAAATGGCAAAAATCCTGTCTAGCAAAAATGTATCAATATGCACATATTTGCCATAAACAATAGCCCATCATTCAGCGAACTGGCACATTTACTCCGAACAATTGCTTTGGAAGCTGGTGAAATTCAGCACTTGGATTCTTAGATGAGACACTTCCAGCAACTGGAATATTTGTAGGCCAGTTCTACACTGAGACTTCACTGTCCAGCAGATGTACCAACCTGGGCTGTGCGTATAATACGGGAGCCATCTACTTCCAGAAATAATTTATAAGAAATCAAAAAATCCACTGTCCAGTCAGTGTATTTCCTGACATCAAGCTAAAGAAAACCAACAAAGAGCTTGAGCTAAAGACAACCAACGAGAGCATTCCCAGCAAAGGCATGCAAGAGTGTAACGTTGAGGCTCCTCTCCCCATTTGCTCCTCACCCTGTGAAGTCCATCAGCGTGGCACCAGCAAGCCCGCCTGGGGCACACAGAGGTACGAAGCAAACACAAAACCAAACACGTAACACACACGAAGAGAAAAGAGGCAAAGCATAACGAAGCATGCACACAAACCAAGGACAAACGTGCAAGCCTCTCTATTTGTGGTATCTGGACTCGATTAGTTGGAGAGAGATGCAGATAAAAACCATGCCAAGTTACCTTCAATGGAATAAGAATAATGTGCTGGGCTGGGCTGGCTTGTGGTTAACCCTGTAGTGCAGGTAAGAACACTGTGCTGACTTGGAGATGGAGTCTGAATTAAACCACTTTCAGGTTTCATACCTGGCCACAGTGCACCTGAATCGGATAAATTGGACCAGTTACAAATACGCTGGGACCAAACAGCATGCTGCTACCTCAGATTTCTGCTCATCACAAAAGCAAGTTGCAAACCGTACACGGAAAATGTTTAATTCTGCAATAGTACGTGCTGACTGTCAGGCTGTGCATGGATTAGAGCTGCTGAAAAAACTGGCTGAAAGAGAGAAAATTAAAAGCATCAACAAGAGCAATTTCCAAAGCTTTGAACTAAAAATCTGTTAGTGCCACAGTAAGGCTCAGTGTACGGAACGGCTGAACCCTGCTGCCCGGGCGCTGCGCAGCACCGCAGGCAACCCGGGGGCTACACAGCCAGGCTGATGCCCCGATCTATTAAGGTCAACACCTCCTCTATTACCTTGGGAACTGGGTTGAAGATTTTAAAACAAGCCACAAGTCGGTACTTTTCATGGACTGAACGCAGTGAATATAGAGCTAGAAAATACGGGGGGCAGAATTTCAGTGTTTCTTTCAGGTTTCCTGCCTTTGTGGAAAGCCTTGGTTACCAGAGGGCAAGGCAGAGGCAGAGCAAAGTGCCTGCCACTCCTCGGCAGCAGCACACACGCAGCGTGGTTTCAGCTCCGGGGCTGTGCCAAGGTCGAGTCTGCACCAAGGGGGTGACAACAGCATCCGAGGGAAGGAGCTCAGCTCAGGCCTGGTCGGAGTGGGACGGACCCAGAGTAACGATGGAGTCTCGATAGGAGTGTGATCGTTCTCCTTTATTCTACGCCCTTACAGAGGTTACACAGCTATCCAAAAAAAGCACGCGATAACAAACCCTCACTGGTTCAGAGCTTTTGTCCGCTCGCCTCAAGCTGTTCCATGACTGATAGAACGCTGCTGCCCACGCGAAGGAGTCTGCCTTCACTTTCCAGACTTAGTTCTGCCTAACTTGTTTATCAGTTCGTTACTTCCCTCTCCAGGTGGGATCAAGGACCTTTTTACATCCAGTTGTGCAGTTATGGTTTGCTAAAAACCGGATTGCTCACCCCAGTGAGATCATGTCCTCTGTCACTCAGCCATCCGTGCCCAAGGCTCCACGGGGCTCCTCAGCCTTTTGTTCAAGTGTTCCCAGACCTACGGCTACAGCCCAAGGCACCTCACCCTGCCCCCGGTTAGAAAGCAGGAATCAGTTGAGAGGAACTACTTAAAGCCAAGCAGGAGTGTGCAAAACAGAGGGACAAAGGACATTTGGAGCCAGATACAAAGTTCAGGGACAGCAGGAAGACCACCCTCTTCTTAAGCCCCCAAAAACCAAACAGTACCAAGGCTGTGAGAGCCACCTGCCGCCGCTCACCTGCAGGACGAGCCGTAGCCTACGAGCTCCGAATCTCCCACCCAAAGACATGGGAAACGGTAGAGCTGGAGACAAGAGCAGCGACTCCAAGCGCTCGCCCCACGCTGGGGCTTTGTCAGAATTAAATCCTGCAGCGGCACTTTGATTTTCTTACGTGCCTGATGCCACACGGCCACCTCCGAGCCAAACTCAGTCACTCACAGCCACACCAGGGTTCTGATCCTTTGACGCTCAAGTTGCATCCTTGTTTCCCCCGGGGCAGGGGGGTTGGAAATCGATGATCTTTTGAGGTCCCTTCCAACTCTAAACATTCTATCTGTTTCAAACCTCAAGAACAGTGATAATTAGCAAACAAAATGGAAAGACTCATTTAAGACAGACTGTGGATATATTGCAGAAACACCAGGATAAAATGTAGGGGAACAGACGGTCCGAGCAGAGTGGGAGCAGCCGTACCTGTTCAGACGGGCAAGGGACTGCCACAACCTTCAAACAGGTGAGTAGTGTTTACTGGGGGGGACGACCCAACAACTCCTCCCAGCACAAGACCGATGGACAAGGAGCCAACAGCAACATCATGAGAGGTCACAGGACACACAGAAATGCCAAACAGCTGTGACAATGAAACAGAAGCCAGCTCTGACCGCTGGAGGGTAGCGCCAGGTCTGAGCCCCTGGTCAGAGGCGCTGGCAGGGCTGGTTGGATGCCAGCGCAGGGGCTGACTGCAGCCTGCGTTTCGGCACTCTCAGCCCCTGCTTCCCATGGCTGTCTCTGTCATCTCCCATCATTGACATGTTCTGCTTCCCACAAGGCTCTGGTCCCGGTGGCACCCCTCCTACCCCCTCACTCTGGGGATCAACGTCCATAACCCAGCACCGCCTCAGGGAAGGCAGAGGGAAAGCTGGGCAAGGGAAGACGAGACCCTCCATGTCCAAGAGCAGCACCGCAGCTGGGCAGAACATCACAGGACACGTGGATGTGTGTTGAAAGGCCCTCCAGTTGTAGCTTTTTCTTGTGTTCATGTAAATCATCACAGCCACAGTGATGGCCAACTTACAGCCACACACATGAAACTCGTATGTCACGACTCTTATTTTCATTCTTTAATAAAATCTCTCCATGCCACAAGTCCTATGCAGAACAATGCACTAAATGCCACCAAAAAAGCGTTACAGCACAAAGAGAGGTGACCAACTGCCAAGAGCATCTCTTCTCTGAAAGCAGCAGTCTGACCTGAGCAACCCCAAGACTTTGCTTGTGTTTGTCGGCTCGCTTGAAACTCGTACTTAAAATACACCTGCTCTGTTCCAGTCAGATCATCCACGGTGCCTTCTTTTCAGCATAGAAACAAACATACAATAGGAAGTTGTGCAAACCTCTGGAACAGGCCCTTTGATGCTGGTGAAACATCTGGCCAATTCCTCACTTGCTCAACTGAGATTTTGTGAGCACAAACAGTTTGTAGAATTGCCTCTGCACCGCACACATCCAGCCCTCTACCCCTCCCCACCCCCTGCACCAGGCAAGACCCATCTTCTCAGTCTGACCGAGCAGGTACCATTCCAGTACGATTTCCATTAATGGAAATATGACTTTTAACATCTTCCTAATATTTAAATTCAAACTAGTAATTCACACGTTCAGTTACAGATCTCAAAATCCACACCAAGACATTTCAGTAAGTGATTGCATTTCAGAAGGTGTTTAACAGACAAAGTTCCCATAAAGTCAACGCAAAATGCTAATCTCTTGCCTAGGTCTTCAGAAGAATTTCTACTGTGACACTGATATTGTAACAGAGGCAGACAAATACCCCCAAATTCTGGAACCTGGGGATGAAAAAAAAAACCACCAACCTCCACCCATCCCTCCCCCCGATACAGCCACCACCACCACTACACCACCAAAACATCACACACATGCAAGACACTGGCAGCCTTTCAGTATCTAAAGGGGCTCCAGGAAGGCTGGGAGGGGCTGTTCCCAAAGGCTGCTGCGATAGGACGAGGGGCAATGGACTGAAGTTGGAGAAGAGCAGATTTGGTTTGGGTATTAGGAAAAATTTCTTTCCTCTAAGGGTGGTGGAACAGTGGAGCAGGTTGCCCAGCGAGGTGGTTGA
>VZRU01002158.1:31525-51543 GCA_013398155.1 Pedionomus torquatus
AGGCAGAGCAAAACCAGTGCAACGAGGCACTGACCCTGAAGTGCAGACACTCAGGGAAGAGAATTACAGCCCACCAACCTTACCATGGGGTCAGGCACAGGCTGTAGGTAACAGGCTGCCGTGACAACACCCGGCACGACCAAGACACAAAAAGAGGAGCAGCTGAGTGTTTAGAGAAACAGACTGCGCTGGCAACCGAAGGCCTGGGGATGGACACAGCACCAGGCTGCTCCACACCCTTCTCCTGGAGAAACGAAGGGAGCTCAGAAAACACCACTGGCAGAGCAGGACACGTCACAGGGTCAGCAAGACCCTCGTGCCCACCCTCGTGCCAGGCAGTGGGCAGGGCTGGCGGCTCTACCTGGCTCTGCAGCGCGGTCCTGCTTGAACCTTAACAGCAGGGGCTGAGCTAGAAATGCCCCACTGGCCACCCAAACGAGCCTGTTCTCCCAAAGAGTCCCAGATTGCTAAGAAAACAGCCCAATGCTTACACCCTGCAAAACTCTCACTTTCTGATATTCAAGTGATCTGTCAGGACAGCAATAATACAGAATAAAGGAGATTTGGGAGATGAAACCCTGGCATCCCAGTTACTACAAACCACTGTTTTCTTCCTAATGTTCCCTCAACCACAAGGAAACTCCTTTTCACAAATCCCAGGTATATACATGTGCAAAAAGGGAAAGAAAGATATGTAGATTTTACCTGTTTGCCTTTCTCATAAAGGTAACAACTTGTGCCATAATACTTTAAACAGAATTATTAATGTAACTTATGTCTAATAAAACTGAACCTAGTTATATCCTCATTTCTACACCACCTTTCAAAAACACCATGACAAATCAATAATTTTGTAATTTATATAAAAGGTTGTTCTGGTTTGAGCGACACAGGACTAATTTATCTTCTAATTCTTGGGAAAAGAGCATTTTTAGAAGACTCTAATGTCTGAATCTGTGACAATATTTACTTTACAGCCAGCTGGGCTATGTGGGATCCCAGGTCTCAGTGTTCTTGAGCCCTGCCAGGCGCAGGGATGAGGAGGAACAAACCCCAGGCACTTGACCAAGCTGCCAGAGTTAACTCATACCATGAATGGCACATCCAATAGAAATCAGAAAGTTTGCTGAGGAGTTCTCTCTCCCTCTCTCTCCCTTAACAGCTGCCATCTGAGAACTTGTGTGCTGATGGGGGAGGCTTGAGCCCTTCCATTCCTCCTGAAGCCACAGATCTCAGTGTCCCACAGGGGCTGTCCCTGCTGGGAGAGCACGGCCTCTGCTGGGAGAATGGGCTGGGGATAGTCCTTGGGTATTTTATACTGGTATTGGGCTCAACCCTGGTTCTTTAGAATTATTAATGTTAATTGGTTAGTCTTATTAAATCTACTTATATTTCAATCCTCGTGTTTCCTTATTTTTCTGATTCCCTGTTCTGTGTGAGGAGGGGTTACTGGGTGATAGAATAATTGTCTAAAAGACGATAAATTGTTGTGGGTTTCTCGAACCGTAACAAAGTCCTTGCTCTGACAGGCAAGAATAACAAAAGCCATTAATGTTGCTGGTTTTGTTCAAAGACACCCAGTTCTTCCGCTAAGGAAAAATTCATCCTTTTACACTCAAAGATACGAAGAATTTAGCACTGCAAGAGGCTTTTTAAAATCTGCACGAGGCTCTGTTCATTCTGTTACACAGCACAACATCTCCCTGTGGCAGAGCCTGGATGGTCATCTCCCAGCTGTGCCACTGGCAGGCAGCACACGCTGGGGACACCCAGCTCCCGGGGACCAGTGAGGAAGGGTGATACTGTCCCCTCCTTACAGCTGGGTGCTGCAAAACAGCCTCTGCCACCACGTACGTTTGAGAGCGGGCAACAATATACAATATCCACACATGAAACCAAGCAGGGCAACATCAAAAATCAAAAGAGAAGCTAAAATGTTAGGTTTTAATAATCGGTTATAATAATATAGTAAGGATACAGCCTTCCAGTATCTGAAGGGAGCTCCAGGAGAGCAGGGGAGGGACTCCGTCAGGAAGAGCAGTGACAGGACAAGGGGTAATGGTTTTAAACTGGAAGAGGGGAGATTTAGATTGGATATTAGGAAGAACTTCTTTGCTGTGAGGGTGGTGAGGCACTGGAACAGGTTGCCCAGAGAAGCTGTGGCTGCCCCATCCCTGGAGGGGTTCAAGGCCAGGCTGGATGGGGCTTGGAGCAACCTGGTGTGGTGGGAGGTGTCCCTGCCCAGGGCAGGGTGTTGGAACTGGATGATCTTTGAGGTCCTTTCCGACTCTAACCATTCTGTGATTCTATGATTTCATACACGCAGGGGGCGTCAGTCCTGTGGGTTTTCTCCCCAGTGGCTGACACATGGACAGAGCACGAGAAAAGACCGGGTAGGTCCTCTCAGTAGCTAACCCACCTAGAAACTAGATTTTTTTTTCTGTCTGCACTACTCATTCTCAGCTCCCTTTATACACGATGGAAAGATGGTCGTTATCTTCTAGAACAGAGCAGCACCTCCCTCCCTGCACTATAAACGCACGGGGGGGGGCTGCCACCCTGCCATCCAGCCTCGGCGCCTCGACTATGACAGGACTCCGACATCCTTCAGTCATTTGCAAACACTGGAATGGCCAATAGAGCGCTCAAGTGTTAGAGCAACTTAAGCATACTTGCTTAGTAAACGGGGAGACATTTGAACACAACATCTAAATTTTGGTGAAAGGTAACAAAAACACCTTAAAACTGGCCAGCAAAAGGAAAACAGAAAGTACCTTCAGCAAAGATGCCGTAGTACAGGGTCTCGTGTGATTTCACTGAGAAGGAAACCGCACAACTGGAGAGAATTACGATGTCAAACTAAGAACCATCTGGGAAGTTTCACAGGGAGACATCCAAATTATTGGACAAGAAAGCAGCTTTGTTTTCTTGTTTAGTATTTCATAATACGAAGACCCATCAGTGCCGTAGATACCAACCCGCAGTTCAAGCAAGGCACATGCTCCGACAAATTTTTCTCTCCAACACACCTGGTTACACTTAGCGCTGGCTTTTTAATGAGATGTGAGATAATAACTGAGAAGTCTTACCAAAAGGAGGTAGTCCGTAGGTTTGGGTAGTCTGGGGGTAGACGGTGTAGGGCTGAGACTGCTGTAGTGCTTGGTACTGAGTCTGAGCAGGGTAAGGGCTCAGTGTTTCCGATACAGGTACAGAAAGGATGTGTGCATACGGCCTATGAACAGGGAAGAACAAAAGTAAAAAAGAACAATTTACTCTATGCACCTTTCAGCCTCCAAACCAGAAGACACATAACAAAATTGCTTTAGGAAGAAGAAACAATGCAGACTGACACGTGCTTTTAGCGTAACACCCACTTGTGTTTCCCAGCACGACAGGCTCTTGTTTTCTATGTGCTGCCTGTTTCTTGTTGGGACTTATTCCAGGACTGGGAGGGGAAGAACAAACTCCCTGTTCCAACAGGCAAAGGCAATTAGTTTCACTCATCATGCCTCACAACACCAAATGTTAAAGCTAATACAACACCACGGTACGTGTCAAAACTCCTGGAACACACACAGAGACTAGAGAGTGGCAAGTGTGGGCAATGAAGGCCCTCCACGCTGCAAGGGGAAGAACTCTTAGGATTCCCAAAAAAGGTAAATGACCTGAAAATCCTACATTCCCCTTCTATCCATTTATATTCAGGTTTTTTATTCCTCAGATATTGTGGGCATTACTCAACAAAACTACTGTGCTTTTAATTACTTGAAGAGGCTTGTTTATCCTATTATCAAGAGACAAAAGCCACCAAAGACAAAGGGTGACTTCTTTCAGCTTCAGTGTCCGCAGCAATGGGTATTTGTTGCCAGATGATACAGAAGGGTGATTTACAGCATTACAGAAGTGCATCGAGATGCAAAAAGATAACTTCAGAAAGAAGTAAGAGTTACAGAACATAGTAACAATTGCGGGACTTACTTTGCAGAATACATTTGTGAGGTATAATCATTTGATGACCTTGGGATATAATCAGTGCATGTCATGACTGGAAAAAAAAGTTTGTATAATTACACAGGCAATTTCAAAACCCAACGAACAATGACAATTAAATATCAGCATGCAAAGAACACTTTAACCAAGACAGGATTTACAAAGGTTTTTTAGTGCCTTGAATATGTTTCAAAGCAAATTCTCACAAGATGCACTCTTAAAGTAGCACAAAGATGTTTTTCTTGCCAGTTCACAGCAGGTAGATGATTCAGGCAACACTATCTCTCCCTTTACAACAGTGCTCTTCCCCTTCACCAGCTGGTACCATCATCCTCAAGGAATCATAAAATAGAATCATAGAATCATTTAGGCTGGAAAAGACCCTTAAGATCATCAAGTCCAACCGTTAACCCAGCACTGCCACATCCACCACCAAACCATGTCCCTCAGCACCACGCCTGCCCAGCTTTTGAACACCTCCAGGGATGGTGACTTCACCACTGCCCTGGGCAGCCCCTCCTATTCTAGATAAACCATTCGGTGAAGATTTTTTTCCTGATACCCATTCTAAACCTCCCCTGGACAGCTTGAGGCCATCTCCTCTTCTCCTATCACTTGCTACTTGGCAATTTGCTCCAGATGCCAGTGATGTGCTCCAACAAGTCGGGCTCTCCCTCCCTGGAACAGTCCTACAATGTTACTGCCCTCGTACCATCACGCACTCAACTCTCTTACCAGCCACATCCACTAAGGGGAGCAAGTTGGTTTGCACAGGCAACGCTGAGTGTAACATTTGCATTCTGCTCCCTAAATAACCTCCTCGTAACTTATCTGAGCATAAACGCCTGAGAAATACAAACCATCAGCCACGTGTGCTGAACATTCTGAATACTCCATGAATCGCCACCCTCTGGTCCTCTGTTTGCCTGTGCTCCTGGTGTGAAGCCCGTGTAGCACAAGGATACAACAGGAAACATTGACTTTTGGAACTGAGTTTGGGAACTTTTGGACCTAAAGGCTTTCACTGAACATGCCAGATATTCTCACATCACTCTGCAAAAATGCCTTTTATCTTTAATCTTTCATTTGTTGCCTCAGTTTCCCCTCCGTTTATTTCATATGGAACTTCTGCAGACATCCACTACAGTTCAGGGTCTCAGATTCAGTGCATGGTATATGACTACAAAAGACCCAACCAGCTCAATCCCTTCACTTGGGAAAAATCATGTATAAGGTGGATTAAAGGCAGCAGTACCCAGCAGCAAGCTGGGGGACAGGGACACAGAAGTATTTGTTAGAAAGAGATATTTGGTTCCTATCAGGCATTAACACTCTGTAAGCACCAAAGCAAAAACTCAAGCTACAACTGGTATTGAGGACAGGTTAAGTATTACAAGGAGGAGACAAAGCTCATGCTTGATGAAGCAAAGTAGCAAAACCAGTGGAAGAAAAGAGGAAAGACAGCAGAACTCCAGAAAATACTTACTCTCGTTGGACATGGGAAGGTTTGAACCAAGGCTTGAAGATTCAGGTTTCTGATCGCTGACTTCTGTGTTGCTCACATGACTGCCAGGACAAGCAAAGGCTAAGCATTAGCATTATCAACTCTTAAATTAATCCTTGGGCATCATAGCCTCTGGGTTCAACCTTCCTAACCGAGGCAAACTGACTCTTCACAGACGATATAGGGTTGGCATGGCCCTCTGGAGATCACCCAGTCCAAGCCCCTGACAGAGCAGGTCCACCCAGAGCAGACTGCACAGAAACGTGTCCAGGTGGGGTTTGAATGCCTCCAGAGAAGGAGATTCCACCACCTCTCTGGGCAGCTTCTGCCAGGGCTCTGCCACCCTCAAAGTTCCTCCTCAGCTTTAGATGGAACTTGTTATGTACAAGCTTGTGCCCATTTCCTCTTGTCCTGTCCCTGGGCACAACTGAGAAAAGCCTGGCCCCATCCTCCTGACACCCCCCCTTGAAGTATTTATAGTGTTGATCAGATGCCTCTCAGCCTTCTCTTCTCCAGACTAAAAAGACCCAAATCCCTCAGCCTCTCCCCATCAGAGAGATGTTCCAGGTCCCTCACCATCTTTGTGGTCCTCTGCTGTCCCCTCTCCAGCAGTTCCCAGTCCTTCTGGAACTGGGGAGCCCAGAACTGGACCCAATGCTGCAGATGGGGCATCCCCAGGGCAGAGCAGAGAGGCAGGATGACCTCCCTCCAACTGCTGGCCATGCACTTTTTAATGCACCCCTGGAGACCTTCTTGATAGCTGCTCTGCCTACAAGGGCACGTTGCTGGCATATGGGCAACTTGTTGCCTGCCAGAACCCCCAGGTCCTTCACTGTAGAGCTGCTCTCCAGTGGGTCAGCGCCAACCTGTCCTGGTGCAGGGAGTTATTCCTCCCCAGGTGCAGCACCCGACACTTGCCCTTGGTGAACTTCATTAGGTTCCTCTCTGACCAACTCTCCAGCCTGTCCAGGTCTCTCTGGATGGCGGCACAGCCTTCTGGTGCGTCAGCCACCCCTCCCAGCTTTGGATAGTCAGGAAACTAGCTGAACATCCCCTCATCCCGGTCATTGACCTGGATATTGACGAGGACTGGAGCCAGTACTGACCCCTGGAGAACACCATTTGTTACAAACCTCCAACTAGATTCCATGCCACTCATCACGGGCCTCTGAGCTCTGTCTTTCAGACAGTTTTCAATCCACTTCACTGTCCATTCATCTAACCCACACGGTTAGATGAGGTGTAGGTAGAGGTAGCTCTTAGGTGAGATGAAGCTCACCTATGAGGACGCTGTGGGAGCCTGCCAAAAGCCTTGCAGAAGTCAAGATAGACAACATCCTCCACCCTCCCATCATCTACCCATCCAGTCGTGCCATCGTAGAAGGCTACCAGATTGGTCAAACCTGATTGCCCCTTGGCGAATCCATGTTGACTAGTTCTGAGAGCTTTTTTGTCCTCCATATGCTTTGAGATGATGCCCAGCAGGAGCCGTTCCATCATCTTTTCAGGCATGGAGGTGGGGCTGACCAGCCTGTAGTTTTGCAGGTCCTCCTTGCCCTTTTCAAAGACTGGAGTCACACTGGCCTTTCCTCCAGTCCTCGGGCACCTCAACAGAATTAGCTCTGCACTCTTTGACAGATCTCAAGAAAGATATCTGCAGCTCTAATTAGAAATTAAACTGTCAGCACCTCCAGCACGTTTACTTGGCAACTGGTCCCTCAAGATANGAAATGGGGAGCCCAGAACTGGACCCAATGCTGCAGATGGGGCATCCCCAGGGCAGAGCAGAGAGGCAGGATGACCTCCCTCCAACTGCTGGCCATGCACTTTTTAATGCACCCCTGGAGACCTTCTTGATAGCTGCTCTGCCTACAAGGGCACGTTGCTGGCATATGGGCAACTTGTTGCCTGCCAGAACCCCCAGGTCCTTCACTGTAGAGCTGCTCTCCAGTGGGTCAGCGCCAACCTGTCCTGGTGCAGGGAGTTATTCCTCCCCAGGTGCAGCACCCGACACTTGCCCTTGGTGAACTTCATTAGGTTCCTCTCTGACCAACTCTCCAGCCTGTCCAGGTCTCTCTGGATGGCGGCACAGCCTTCTGGTGCGTCAGCCACCCCTCCCAGCTTTGGATAGTCAGGAAACTAGCTGAACATCCCCTCATCCCGGTCATTGACCTGGATATTGACGAGGACTGGAGCCAGTACTGACCCCTGGGGAACACCATTTGTTACAAACCTCCAACTAGATTCCATGCCACTCATCACGGGCCTCTGAGCTCTGTCTTTCAGACAGTTTTCAATCCACTTCACTGTCCATTCATCTAACCCACACGGTTAGATGAGGTGTAGGTAGAGGTAGCTCTTAGGTGAGATGAAGCTCACCTATGAGGACACTGTGGGAGCCTGCCAAAAGCCTTGCAGAAGTCAAGATAGACAACATCCTCCACCCTCCCATCATCTACCCATCCAGTCGTGCCATCGTAGAAGGCTACCAGATTGGTCAAACCTGATTGCCCCTTGGCGAATCCATGTTGACTAGTTCTGAGAGCTTTTTTGTCCTCCATATGCTTTGAGATGATGCCCAGCAGGAGCCGTTCCATCATCTTTTCAGGCATGGAGGTGAGGCTGACCAGCCTGTAGTTTTGCAGGTCCTCCTTGCCCTTTTCAAAGACTGGAGTCACACTGGCCTTTCCTCCAGTCCTCGGGCACCTCAACAGAATTAGCTCTGCACTCTTTGACAGATCTCAAGAAAGATATCTGCAGTTCTAATTAGAAATTAAACTGTCAGCACCTCCAGCACGTTTACTTGGCAACTGGTCCCTCAAGATAAGGCTGTAGGTTCACTGACAACTCAGCAGACCCACCAGCTCAGCTGCAGCTGAAGGGACCAACTTCTTTCCTCTCATCTGAGCATGGCCTCCTGCTCCCCTGTGTCATCTCAGCCACCTACGAGCCTCTCCAGCAGTTTAATTTGCTCATCCAGCACAGAAAACGAGCAGTTATTTTTGCTGGGATACCAAACAGACTCAGCTCAGGGAGGGTTGTGGTAAGCACCAAACTTGATGCCCACTAAAGCCACGAGCCCCTTGAAGTAGCGATAAGCTGTATGTAAAACTGCAGTCTGAGGATATCAGAATAACATGCAGACGCCTCAAAACTTTGTGAAAAGCTGTGTTGCAGAACTAGCAATAATAAACTAAAGCCACCAGGGAGGTGCAGCCTTCCTGGGACAAGGTAAGGGGGGAGTCCTCTCGTGAGTGCCCTGGGTTTGATTATAAGGCAACTGATTTGCCTTCCTTTGGCTGCCACGAGGGAGCGGAGCCCAACCACAATGCACAATCTGGCTTTCTCCCCCTGAAGACCTTTATAAACCAAATCCACGGAAATCTTCCACAAAACCAGCAGCTGAACTGACTTCCATAATAAAGTGTGAGTTTTAGGAGAAAACAACACATTTCTGTGTAGACTTGGTGTATCTGTGTACTACTATTCTTGGTGGAAAAAATGCCGTGATTGTGTGGCACAGATATCAATCTGTGGCTGATAATTACACGCAGCTTGCAAGCAGGCTGAGAGCTGCTCGTCGGGGTCCCTTCCTGTGGAAAATGCGACAGATAAACCAACATTTCTGACCATAGCACACCGGCCGTGTCTCTGCTCTCAGCACACCCACTGGGGCTCCTGGGGCACAGCCATCCCAAGTGCTCTTACCCTCCGTCATTTACAACGTCGCAGTTCTCACAAGTTCAGAGAAGAACTCGCGCTTGCGCTGTGGCCGAGCAGACTGCGGCGCAGCAGAGCACGCGGCACTCGCAGCAGGGCTGGGACTCTTACAGATGCTCAATGCCCCCAAGAGAGATGACCCTCACTGGGTACAGCTCTTCCCTTCCCCACCTAAATCCCAGTCAGAGGATTGACATCGGCTGAAAACCACGTTGGCTGAGGAGAAACAGGTCTAATAAATTATTTTAAACTATTCCATATTTCAAACTTAAAATCACACATAGTTTTATCAAACTAGAACCAGAATATTTAAGCAGGTTAGAATCACAGAGCAGTTAAGAGTTGGAAGGGACCTCAAAGATCATCGAATTCCAACCCCCTGCCCTGGGCAGGGACACCTCCCACCACACCAGGTTGCTCCAAGCCCCATCCAGCCTGGCCTTGAACCCCTCCAGGGATGGGGCAGCCACAGCTTCTCTGGGCAACCTGGGCCAGGGTCTCACCACCCTCACAGCAAAGAAGTTCTTTCTAGTATCTAATCTAAATCTCCCCTCTTCCAGTTTAAAACCCTTCCCCCTTGTCCTGTCCCTCCCCTCCCTGACCAAGAGTCCCTCTCCAGCTCTCCTGGAGCTCCCTTCAGATCCTGGAAGGCTGCTCCAAGGTCTCCCCGGAGCCTTCTCTTCTTCAGGCTGAACAGCCCCAGCTCCCTCAGCCTGTCCTCACAGCAGAGGGGCTCCAGCCCTCGGAGCATCTGGGTGGCCCCCGCTGGACCCGTTCCACCACGTCCATGTCCTTTAGAAACCCAATTTTCTCTCTCTCCTCCAGTCTGTTTTTAAAGACTACATAAGGATGTTCACACTCAAATCCTGAGGCTACTGGTGCCCATAAGAAAGCTGTGATTGCCCTGTTGTGGCAGAAGTGGCACATTCACGGGCCGTGCTCATGCTGCCCTCAGCCACTTTGTCACCAACAGAGAAAAACCCCTCCTAGGACATGGTTCATCTCACCTCCTCCTGGCTAGAAAGGGAGCTTGCAGTGATTAGCTCAAATGTCTAACTTTTGGACAGGTAAGGGACTGCACACACTGTTCACTGTTTCCTGTTATTCTCTTCAGTTTTTCAAAAAATATGTATTAATGTCCCCGTTCGGGGCTTCAATGTACCACACTCACTCTGCACGAACGGCCCAGTGCTTCCTCCTCACCCACACTGCCAGTGCCTCCAAAAAGAAAGCTTTCTTGACCATATTTGCTACCACTGGCAGGAACGGAATAAACCCTAACACAGCTGTTCTCTGTGTAAGTACTGCTAGTGGTTAATTCCTAGATACAACATACACCGTAAGCATCTACCAAGGTTAAAAATAGCACAAGACGACAGCTTTACAGAGAAGCCTATCGATTTGAGGGGGCTTAACTTCTCAAAGCAGTTACCTGCACACTTTTGCTGAGCATCATAGCACAGATATTAAAATATCTCTCCAGAATCAATGCATGTCACGTGCAGTATGTGAGTCTCACCAGGCTCCATGAAAAACAGGACATTTGAGGAACCAACTAAGCCTCTTTGTAGCTTCTTTTATAGAAGCTTAAAACCAAAGGGTCAGTAATTCTTTTTTTATTGAGAACTTCATCTCTAAATCATATCAAACACAAAAGTATTTGCATTTGATGTAATTTAGACTTGTATTTGTATTTAGACTTGCATTTGCTCTGTCTCCCGGAGAAATAAAACAATACGGAAGCTTCTAAAATGGAAGCTTATAATGATAAAAGAACATCAATAACTGTTCCACGCTAGAATCAAATGCAAAAATTACGTACCTCAAGCTTTGTTCTCTGGACTCCTGCATCTTGGCTTTCTTCACCTGCAAAGACAAAAATGTTCAGAGACATGACTAATGCGAGCGGTCCCTGACGGAGCCTGTGCCCGCAGCGCTGCACGAGCAGATCCCCACCGGTTACTGCAGAGCTGCCGCTGGTGCTCAGAATCATAGAATGGTTCGAGTTGGAAAGGACCTTAAAGATCATCCAGTTCCAATCCCCCTGCCATGGGCAGGGACACCTCCCACCACACCAGGTGGCTCCAAGCCCCATCCAGCCTGGCCTTGAACCCCTCCAGGGATGGGGCAGCCACAGCTTCTCTGGGACACCTCTTCCAGTGCCTCACCACCCTCACAGCAAAGAATTTTTTCCTAATATCCAATCTAAATCTCCCCTCTTCCAGTTTAAAACCGCTACCCCTTCTTCTATCACTCCACTCCCTGACCAAGAGTCCCTCTCCAGCTCTCCTGGAGCCCCTTCAGATCCTGGAAGGCTNTGGACACAGGACTCCAGGTGGGGTCTCAGGAGCGCAGAGCAGAGGGGCAGAATCCCCTCCCTGTCCCTGCTGGTCACGCTGCTTTTGCTGCAGCCCAGGCTGGGGTTGGCTTTCTGGGCTGCCAGCGCACACTGCCCGCTCGTGTTGAGCTTCTCCTCCAGGAGCACTCCCCAGTCCTTCTCCTCAGGGCTGCTCTCCAGCCACTCTCTGCCCAACCTGTGTTTGTGCCTGGGATTGCCACAGAAAGCCACGCAGAGAACTCCAGAGCTAACCAGTGCAACCAAGGCTTCCCCATCTCCAAACAAGCTTTTCCCTAATTAGAAACCAAGTGGAAAGCAAGTAAAGCAGAATGTGTTACCAAAACTGCTGTGTTACTTAAGCAAGTAACAGACAAAGGGCTATCCCAACCTGTCTGATAAGGACAATCCTGTGGAAATGAATACTACAGTGACACATTTTAAGAAAATCATGCCCTGCAGAGATTCAGCACAACTGCCATCAACTTGGATCCTCTGCTTTCTCCCCCTCCCCCCAATTTCAATATGATATAAAATAGGAACTTGAATATTTTTTTTTCTGTGACAAATTAGGAGTTCCAGTTTTTCTTTCTGAGTGAAACCAACCCAGCATCCATTCTTGTTTTGCAGGTGGCCAGCTGGATCCCATTCCCGGTTGGCGTCTTGCACATCAGAGAGCACCGGCTTGAACACGGAGCTGGTTTTCTGTGTGCAGGCTACAGGCACTGCTGTGAACTCCTGGGCAGGACGGCAGGGTCGGCCTCTGGAGCCTGGAGGCTTTGGACAAGACGTTCCTGTGAAATACTGGCTTTTTCTTCCCCAACTTCTCCCTTGAGCAGAAAGTTTTAGTCTTCCATGTTCCCGGGACATGTTTAGATGCCAAACTCCCTGCTTCGGTACCCAGCTTGGCACTCACGGATTATCCCGGTCCCGGCACTCGTCTTCTGTGAGGGGCTCTGGGAAGGTCTGTGCTGGGTACCAGGCTGCAGGGATGGCAGCCCACAGCACGGGCACCACCCGTAAGGCCAGGCTGCTGCCACAGAGGAAAGCTGCTGGCATAAACGCCTTACTGTGGTATTCAAGTTTGTCTCTATTGGGTGAGTATAAATAAAACACTCAGAAAATGCAATTGGAGTATTAGATGTCAAAATGTGCCCAAAACTTTAAAAAAAAGATAAATTAATAAAACACAGGTGAATTCCTGATGGGTAGGGAGAGATGGGAGGCAAAGGCACAAAAGGATCAAGGCAGCAGCGAGGGAAAAGGAGTAATCAAACAGTAAGGATGGAAAGGAGAAAGCTGAAAGGACAATCTTCTCTCCCTGATGAAGTTACCGGGTATCTTAGTGTTCAATCTGCTTTCATCTCTGTGTTACTCTCGCCAGCAGCGACTCCCTCCAGCAATTCACAGCAGAACACTGCAAACTTCACTAGCACTCATCACACACACAAAAAAAAGTCAAAGGCAATGACAAAATACTACGACAGAACAATGGCTTGGATATCACACAGCTGCAGATCTGGCACTCAGTTCTTCAAGCTGGGCAGCTGGTGATGCTGGCACTGACGTGAACTCCCACTGCAGTCTTCAGCCGCACAGCTCCACAGGCTCCTCCAGAGCCATTCTGCCTGGCTGAGAACACACACTCCTTCTGGTCCCCATTACCCCAAGGTCCAGGTCCTAAAGGAGCTGCATCAGTCTTCCACACCTAAAGATGATGTTAACCACAGGGAGAGCAGAGTAGTGTTCCCCCAGCCCCTTTGGGCAGGCAATTAGCAGAGCATGGCTGCAACCACCCACGGTGCCCTTCAGCTCCTTTGGCATCCTTCTGTCCCACAGCAGCTGCTCCAGCTCCACCCTGGGACCCTGCCACCCGCTCCTCGGCGGGGACCTCAGCCACTAGCACTGCATCAGACAGCCCAGGTGCCAAACTGCCCACAGGGCTCATAAGGAAAGGAGATGAATGAATCACAGCAGAAAAAGTAGCAGCAAACTGCTTCAGACCACAATTACACTGAGGATAAAAATAAACATTAACTTAGAGCTGGTAGCTTGAATTTTAGATTTCAAATATAAGGAAACACATCTTTGGGGTGAGGGTGGCAGCGCCCTGGCAGAGGCTGCCCAGGGAGGGTGTGGAATCCCCTTCTCTGGAGACCTTCAAGCCCCTCCTGGATGCAGCCCTGAGGGATGTGCTCTGGCAGCCCTGCTTGGGCAGGGGAAGGGGACTGGGTGAGCTCAAGAGGACCCTTCCAACTCTGACAATTCTGTGATTCCAGGAAGGCTGCTGTTTCCACTCGGGTTCTTGATAAGGTCTGACTTCTTCCATTTGGCAGTTTGTTGTAGGGGCTGCTTGGTTTTTTGTTTTTTTTTTTTTTTTTGTTTTGTTTTTTTTTTTAGTATGGGAGGTGGGCAGAGAAATCAGCTCACTTAGCCAAAAAAAAACAAAAAAACACCCAAACAACAATGCTCCCCCCCAAAAAAAGAGGTAAGCTTTTGCAAGCATACATCAGTTTTCCTGTTGTTTTCATCACCACCAGGATGGAACAGCTGGTCCTAAAACACCTCTCAATAGTTAGGGCTCAAGGCCCTGGTCCCTGGGCTGGAACTTCTATCACGAGGAGCATCTACAGCACAGGGCATTGTGCCTTGTTCTCCTCTGACGGGAGATCTTCCTCCTCTGCCAGAAATGCAACCTTGGTGTTGTACAGAAAATATTTTTAATGAGTTTTCCTTTAAGACAATAGTTAATGTCATCTAAAAAAAAAAATCAATATGTATCTGGAGGTTTCATACTCTCTTTAAAGGGGACACGGGATACGCAGTGTGAGTATGCAGCCCAATTTTTGAATTCCAGCCTGGCACATCCCTGCCTCAACTGGCCAGTCCACATCTCTGCAGGCTTTTAAAAGAAATTCTCTCTTATGTCTTAATGCTAAGCAATAACATTTACAAACTCTTGAAATTTCAGGGGATTCAAACCCTACACTCTACCCATCACTGATCCCTGCAATTTATACCACAAATTTAAGGATGAGGTAACAGTTTCAAACAATGTCATTTGTGGGCTTGGAAAGCATTTTCTCTCTCTCTCTCTCTCCTGCCGCACGTCATAAGACATACTTAATGCAGGAGCAGCATCCAGGAACACGCACTCCCCGCCAGAAACCTCTGGAGAGATGCTGAGGGGGGATTTTTTGTCCTCTCTCAAGTGACAGTATCACTCGGTAGATTTTTCATGCAGACATGAATTCACTATTTAAAAATAATAAGAAAAAAAAAAGGGAGGGGGAAGAAAAAAATTTGAACATGGGAAAGTCTGTGGTCTGCCTCGGGGAGACAAGTTTCAACCTTCATAACTTCAGACATCGTCTCACTAAGCCCTTCTGCTGCACTGCAATAGGTGATGTGGCTTGTAAGGTACATCTTTGCTCCAACTTCCATCTTTTTACTTCACTAGAAGTTTTTGTTTTATATTGATTTTCTTTCTTCCCTTTTTTTTTAAAGGGGGGGCGGGGTGCAGGGGACAAGTGGCACATTCTAGCTGATCCCTGTTTCCAAAGGACAAAGTTTTATAACTAAAAATCCAAATTGCTCTTTGTGCTGGAAAAATGCATTTCTGCCCTCGATCTACCAACGTTGGAGCTCAGTTGTATTTACAAAGTCTGAAGCAAACAAAGTTTTTCTCCTGACGTGAAGACAGGAGTTGCTCTTCGAGTGAATCCAACTCTCAGGCTGATCTTTACAGACCCATTTCCCAGCACGAGCAAAACAACTCAGGGAAGCCCCACAGGTGCAGCCCATCCCCAAGCCCCGCGAGGATGTGCTGGAGCAAAGGCTGCCAAAGCCCCCACACCCTCTTGTGAAGAGAAGACTTCACAAAGCAGAACACAGAACTGGAGAAAGCCAACCCCATCCTGGGCTGCATCAAAAGCAGCGTGACCAGCAGGGACAGGGAGGGGATTCTGCCTCTCTACTCTGTGCTGCTGAGACCCCACCTGGAGTCCTGTGTCCAGCTCTGGAGTCCTCAACACAGAAAGGACATGGACCTGGTGGAACGGGTCCAGCAGAGGGGCACCAAGATGCTCCGAGGGCTGGAGCCCCTCTGCTGTGAGGACAGGCTGAGGGAGCTGGGGCTGTTCAGCCTGGAGAAGAGAAGGCTCCGGGGAGACCTTGGAGCAGCCTTCCAGGATCTGAAGGGAGCTCCAGGAGAGCTGGAGAGGGACTCTTGGTCAGGGAGTGGAATGATAGGACAAGGCCATTACTGGCTTTAAACTGGAAGAGNAGCTCTTGCCATCACCGTGCTCTCCCTACTACCCACCAACTCGTCTGGGCCGTCCCACTCGAGAAGTCACTCTGAACAGGACCCAGTGGGTGTCTGTAATGAGTCTGACACAAGTTCACCATCCCTCGTAAAAAAGGAGATTTTGGTCATTTTCTAGCATTAAGGATTACATAAAGTATTATAAAAATCAACTACATGCATCCAAAAAGCATTAAACAAGCAAGAGATCACTATACGGGATTGCTTTTAAAAACTACTTCAGACTAATGAATTATTATAAAATACTAAAACGTTCATTATGAGAAGGAGGTGGCATTCTGCAAGGCTGGCTTCCCCTTCCCCTTTTTTTTGTTATTAGGAAAATCCACCTGTTTAAGGAATGGTCTCACTACAAAACCCAGGAAGATTGTTCTTTTCATTTCCTCAGGCAAAACGTGTCACTATACTCAAAATATCACCTCCCTTACTCGCTGTGATCAGTCTCATTTTCTGGCTCCGAATGACTGACTGGCATAAGAGACTTTGAAGAAATTACCAAGAAAATCTTCAGCTGAAAATTACAGCAGAATCTGCTCATAGAGGATGCTTCTTTGCAGTACCCTGTCTCTCATGCCCTGAAGAATTACAGTTTATAAAGACATCCATATTTATATGGTAATGTAATTACAGGAGCTTCAACACACAGATTTAATTCATTTTTCCCACTTTGTGCATGTTGTGCCCAGCAATATTTTGAACATTAAACGTACACTTCTGCTCCATTCAACTTTGTTCCTAAGTCATAAACTTGCGTAAATGACATTGAAATGCATTTTCTAACTAGTTAGCCGAAGAACGTAAAATTCTCACATCAAAAAAGCATCAAAATCTTTTCCATGGAACATCACCAAATTCCCTCAACCTGCTGCTCTATTTTCGCGTGCATTTGAAAAGTTCTCCAAGATTCAAATAAGCTTCACTCTCAAAGTAACTTGGCAATTTCTTGTTAAGTCTGTATCAAGTTAAATTTGGGAATATATCATTAATACAAACTTTTTTGCTTAATTCCCATGCTATTATGTTTCAGACATACAAATCTAACTTTGTATCATACTGTATTAACAATTGCTCTGCCCAAAACTTCTGTGACATGACATTATCAGCTACTGGTAACACAGACAGTAGTGCAAACATTTAAGATGTCCAGACAGCAATTTTTAACTTAAGACATGCTTCACTAGCTGAACACACAGCTGAATTAATAATTAAAAAATAAAGCTTTCTGCCGGTGGAGATGATGGATCATGGGACCTTTTCAAGAACTTCTGCACAAGAAGAATTAAAGACTACAAACTACAGAACAAGAAGCATGCTGATTCTATCATTAGAAGAGTGAATTTTAATTTCTCTAGAACAGGCTTGAAAAGACCTGGTTTTCTGCATACAACAAATAATTATTAGGTATAAATTTACATAGAAACATTATAGAGTTTAAGCACAGATACCTGTTCCTTTTATTACTATTGCCTGGGTGATTACATTAAATTAAATGGACAACACATTTCACTAACAGCAAAATGGGTTTTTACCTCTAGATAAATACACTAAGTATAAGCCTTCTTTTCCACTATTAATTAAACTACCTGTATACTGAATTTGTTAGATGACCCGTTTGGTTTATATGTTCATTTTCAGTCTTTTCAAAGGCACTTACTGGTTGTTCGGGTAGGTCTTCTGGCTCTTCCATGGGTATTACTATTTGAATGCTTAAATGAGTCAAATCGTGGGTTCCTCAGCAGTCTTCAAAGCCTGTCAAAAAAAGGTGTTCATAGCTTTATGTACTTTTTGGGGGGCTTATCATTTAGGCTATCAGAGAATATTAATTGTTATATATTCCACCCACAAGCTTTCTAAACTCGTGTTGCCATCTCCCAAGTAAAAGGCAAAATTCATATATGGAAAGATTTCATAAACAAGGGATTTAGCTTTAAGCTTCAAGATACAAACAGAGGTTTTTATGCACGTGGCACATTTCTACATCATTTACTTGTACCATCCTGACTACAGAAGCTAATGTATCAATCAGACATGTGCACCATGATTTTAAAGACACTTTAAATTATCAAGTCTGGTCTACTAGGTCAGTAAACAGCGTGATTCAATCTAACCTGTTTTAATTTAGAACATTTATATAACGAACAAAAAAAAAAAAATCAGGACAAGACTACACACCTAATTGTATTTACACGTGGTGCTGTTTATTGCCAAATTCACAAAGCGAGTTTCTTAGTTCAACTGCACCCTTCAAAAAGAGAAGTTTGATGAAAAATTCTAAAATAATTTTTATTTTGGAAGCCAAGCGACCCAGCAACATTTAGCAGAGAGATCTTGGATACTATAGCAAAGAGCCACGCTCCCCCAGGGTAGCAGGGGATACCGTGAAAACCACAAAAAGGAAATTTTGGAGATTACCCTCACAACCTAACTCATTTTTGTAATTTACTGGACAAAAGATAAGGCAGGTGTCCTCCATGGCTTCCCCCTCTGCACAACCAGCGCTGCCAAACAGCCTGAGCCACGCATTCAGCTGCAGCTCGTCACTCTCTCGTCTTAGGGAATTAAAACCCAGCCTGCAGCTCCCCGGAGCAGACCTGTCCTGGCTGCACCCCGAGCGGGCTGGGGATCCCCCCCAGCAGGACTGTCCCTCTGCACGTACGTCTGCAGCGCCGCAGGCAGAGCAGAGCCCGAGCAGACTGCACCGATTAGAAGAAATGCTGAAAAACACTTAGCAGTTCGGAAAATCTTAAATACAGCAACTGTCCGTGCCAAGGTCCAACCCACTCCTGCCTCCACCACCACCCAAGTTTTGCCATAAATCCCAGTGCAAACACAAAAGGCCATCTACCCGTCCCTGCCTCCCCTGTGCCCTCCTGTTCTCTCACACTGCCTGGAAAACCTGGGCACCTCCACGGCACAAACTGGCCCCGTACAGTGACTAAACAAGTTGACTGAGGCTACTTTCCTGCATCCTGAAAAGCAGCGCTATCAGCCCCCCTCCGGCCCCCGCCAGACCTACTTTACCTGCCAGCACGTGCGGCCGACCCGCGGCGCAGCACCACGTGCCGGGCACAGGGGTGCTTGGCAGACTGCAATAATTTCATATTAACCATGAAATCACAAAGGATGTCTGCTCCCTCGTTTGAGGGCAGGAAAAGGTCTTGCATACCACGGTGTATCATATTTGCCAGGGTAAAATTTCAGTGAGGGTTTAAGTATTTTCCAAGGCTGCCTCCCCTAATCAAAGCTACTCACCTTTATTGCCTTAAGTATAAATCAACTGAGTTTATAGTAGCTCCCTCCAGTAACTCAGTGTCTTTTCAAATGACCCTATTCCCACCACACACAAGCAAGTGTACAATGCCAAGTACTGCCGTCACCATCCCGGTTCTTCCTCCACCAGTTTTAATCGGTTTTATCTAAAAATAAAAGCTTATTTCCTTTTTATTTTTTTTTTAGGAATAACAGATAAAAATCAAGACTTAAGACAAACTGTGGCATTCAAAGATTAGGAATAGGACTGTAGAATACAATGGCAAACGGCAAGAATGTTTGAGGTTGACACTAACGGCTGCCGTCCTCTCCCTTGTCCTTCATTTTTGTTATTTGTCGATCCTTCGGTGGGTACTTTCTCAGAAAATTCCCAAACTAAACTCTTCATTGTGTAAAAAGATTTCAAGTGACACTTTGATCCATACAGCAGTAGCTTCCCATTCCGTGCTTTGCTTAAAAGCTGTGAGTCGTTCCTAATTTTGTTTTTGAGAAGGATCTAAATAATCAAAAAGAAAAAAACCACATTCCCTGAGTCACATCAGAACATGTTAGTGCACACTTGTGACCGGGACCGGCCTCCCGAAGGAGGGGGACCTTTGTAGAGCAAAGGAAGGCAGCAAAGCAGAGGAGCAGCAGCCACGAGCCCAGAGCAAGTGAAGACTTGACCGCTGGTGGCTTCCACCTTTCTTCTCGAGAACACTCCACACCTCCAGAAACAGCAGCGTGGGGAGAAGACATCTCGTCCAGACCTACTGCCCGTAGCTGTCATGGGCAGAACCTGGAAGGAGCAGTGGGCGTTTGCAGGCGACGGGGATGCAGGTCAGCAGCGCCCCCGACGCGCCAGGGCTGAGGCGACCCCCCAGCCAAGGCCTCCT
>VZRU01002159.1:0-12489 GCA_013398155.1 Pedionomus torquatus
TTAATGAAGTATTAATATTAAAATTTATAAAAAAAATATTAAATAAATGCAATATATACAAAACCGTATTAGGCTTTCAGGACGACATCACTGGCAGGCACTGGGGAAGTCCCAGACTGTACTCAGGGAGAAATGGGAACTGGACTCCATCTCTGGAGTCAGGAACATATGAATCTGGATCAAAGCAAGATGAATAAACAGGGTCCTCTTTGGAGTCAACCAATGAAGATAGAGAGCTGAGATTTTGATCCCTCAGCTTTTATACTGAGCATAGGACAGATGGGATGGAATACCTTTGTTTGTCAGGTTTGGGTCACCTGTCCTGTCCCCTCATCTCTGCTGGTGGAACACCTCTACACTTTTTCCATTTCTGATGCTCCAACAGGGCAAATATTGAAATTGCCTGACCTTGGTTGTTATAGCCACAAGTATAAACAAGAGCCTCTCTGCATACCATTTTTTGGGACAAAGTACAAACATTGGTGTTATTACTCAGAATGAACAGTTTTTCCCACAAAATGCTGTTAATTTCACATTCTGTCATAAAATCACTGAACAGAAAGTTGGTTCTGTTTTAACTCAAACCAGAACAGCTGAGTTGTATTTCCAGCAAATGTCAGGGTAGTTGAAGTTCCCCATGAGAACCAGGCCTGTGACTGTGAGGCTTTTTTCCAGCTGTCTATAGAAGGTTTCATTGACTTCCTCTTCCTGCTTTGCTGGTCTATAGTAAACTCCTACAACATTGTCACCCTTATTATTAAGGATTAATTAGCCTGCCTCTTAATTCTTACCCATAAACTCTCAACACATTCTTCATCCACCCCTAGAGAGAGCTGGTTACATTCCAGTTCCTCTCTCATGTAGAGAACAACTCCACCACCATGACTCACTGGCCTGCCTTTCCTAAAATAGGATGTAGTCATCCATGATAGCATTCCAGTCCTGTGAGCTATCCCACCATGTCTCTGTAATTGCAATGAGATTATGGCTCTGTGACAGTACACAGATATCTAGTTCTTTCTGTTCATTCCAATGATGCATGTGTTGGTGTACAGGCCTTTCACTGAAGCAGTAAAGCATGAGGATTTCCCTGGAGGTGAGCAAGAGGATCCACCAGTCATCCACATCCTTGAAGTGGTTAGTATTCTAGATCTCATCTAAGGGATATTTGTCACTGCTGTGGTTGGCCTAGTTCATTTCCCAGTTTACTTGACCATTGCCACCCTGGACCCCACTCCCCAAGTCCTTCAGTTTAAAGCCTGCTTCACCAAATTGACCAGCCTGCTGCCAAAGATTCCCTTGTCCCTTCGAGACAGGTGGATCCCATTGTTCTTTAATAGGTAATAATCCATGAATGTCCCATTATCATCCATGAATGTCCCATTATCATAAACCCCCAAAACCCTTATGACAGCCCCAGCCAGGAACTGATGTGCATCATCTACCCATTTCTGGATCCTCCCTTTCCTCCGGCTGGCAAAATGGAGAAGATGACTTAGGCACCAATTTTTTTCACTTGTACTCACAGAGCTTTATTGTCTTCCTTAATTCTGCCCAGAATCCCGTTTACAGTAACATTCATGTGTACATGAAAGAGTAACAGTGGGTAGTAATCTGTGTCCTTAAGTCGTGGCACTCTGTCAGCAACATCTCCAATGTTAGCTCTCAGGAGGCAGTGTACCTCACATAATTTGCTGTCAGAATGGCAGATGGGTGCCTCAGTGCCCTTTAACAGGGAGTAGCCCACTACTGGCACTTGTCTTAGTTTTTTTCCATCTTCTGTGTGCTGCTGGTCCAGGTTCACCTGGCAGACTTTGCTCGTGGTTATTTATAGCTGCTAAAGCTTCATATCTATTTCATGGTTTTATGCCAGAAGGTGGGGGCTGAAACATAGTTCTGATTTTGTGGGTCACCAGGGTCCAAGGTATCTCATTCTATGTAGTACCTCCTGCAGGAACATGGTTCTGAAACCACTTATCTACGTCTGTCTCAGCTCCTTGGATACTATTCAGCCTTTTAACCATTTCTTTTAACTCAACCACCTGCTATAAATGACCATCAACTTGTGCATACCATGTGCAAGTACTTACCTTACTGCCAGGAGAAGGAGAAAGAAGGAGTCTGGTCACTCACTGCACCCTACCACCTGTACTGTAGTCTCCCTCCTTTACCAATTCTGTTTGTGTGGCTGTATCACACATCCAAGGGGCTTTTTCTGTAGGGGCACTGGTTTTAGGTCTAAGCGAGTGTCAACCGTATTTTCAGAGCCCTTGAGCACTGCCCTGGGCAGTAGACCAACAAGCAAGGTGTCATACCCTTCCTGCATGCATCACAGAGCAAACTGCTGTGCCATGCCCTGACTAACATGCCACACCCTGTTTGCAGCATTCCTGGTCACTAGTGCTCCCTGTGGCCATTTAAATCTCCCACAGTTACTTCTGGTGATGTCCCCTTTGCCATGTCAGCCTCGCTTGTGAGAGCTGCCAGCTCTCGATGGGACTCTCTGCTCTTCTTTAGGTTTCCTTGGCTCTGGGAACCCCCTGTCCACCTCAATCTAGTGCCCAGTCATGGGACTTAATGTGTACGCCACTGCATAGTTCGCCAACTGCTCGCAGGTCCTCTTCAATAAGGCAGTACTTCATTTTCTGTCTTCTGTCTTGTTATCTAATTTAGCAATAATTTAACAGTCTACTGTTTCTGCCAAAACATACTTATGGTTGACCAACAGATTACAACATTTTATGGATGAGGGGAGTCATAAACACCTATACGCAAAGTGATAGTGTAGTGAAATAGGTGTATTTTCTGAGGGAAGAAACAGCAACACTAGTTTTAAGATTTGAAAATGCTTCTCCATGTTGACCTCTTGGTCCCTGATAGAAAACATAATGAAGATTTAAATGAGTAAGAAAAAAATAAAGAAAAAGAACCCAAAGTTTTCTTTTAACTGTCATTTTGAAAAAAAAAAAACAAACCCCAAACAACAAAAAACCTACAAAACACAATGTATAATTTTTCTTTCTAATAAGTAGAAGCAGGGCTTTTAAATTTTTTGTTTTGTTTTGTTTTCTTCAGCTTTATTTGACAGAATCACTATTGATGTGTTTATATAATATTCTTAAAGAAAAGGCAAAAAAAATTTCCTACATTAATGTTTATACCATTGTATTATCATGACATCTAGGAGCTACAAGGTCTTTTCAAAATATGTATGAACATACTTCCTAGCATTCAAAGGTTAAAGGCATAATGCAAGTGTACTGCCTTTTAATTTCATGTATTAATCAGTTGCTCTTAAGTAATGAGAGGAACAATAGATACAGTAGTTAATAGATTATAACTGTGCAAATTCTTATATTCTTCTCATTCAGCTATGTCCCCTGGGAAAGGTTTGTACTATAGGACTGTAGAACTATTGACACTCATTAGGGTTGATTGCCTTGTAGGCAGAGTAGGTGTCCTATAATTTTAACTTGAATCACTGCATGACCAGCAAGGAAAGCAGAAAGACCTACAGACCAAACTTTCTGATTTTAAGACAACTTAGAATCCAGAAATTAACTATTCCTATGCTTAAGGCTACCATTTGAGTGTTTTTGGTATGTTAGAAATTAGTGGACATCAGTTGTCCTACTACTTTCCAAATACTAGAAAAGTTATCAAAAGTTCTGGATTTGAGAGTCCAGACACCTACAGGTTGGGTATAGTGCTCTATTTCTGTTAAGGAACTAAGATTTTTGCTTGAGTTTTCCTGCTTATTTTCCATTCAACACAGAGCTTCTATATAATGTCCTTTTTTTTTTTTTGATGATCTTTTGATTGCTATTACAGTACTTATTATTATAAATGTATAAAAAAATTATGCAGGCTTTATTCAAAATCATCCACAATGAAAGTTATTTACAATGCCAAGAAGTTTTTTTTGAGTTTTGGTTCTGATTTCATACTTCTTCTGCAAAAGAATACCTTATAGTACTTTAATTTTGTTTCTTAGTTTCTCTCACTGTAGTACCACTCTGCTTTTTCTCAAAATCAGGATCATTACCAAATCCATATTTAACAAACTCTAAATCAAATTTCTCTTACAGAAAAAAGCATGAAATATTTGCTTGCCTGTAGCATTGTTAAACAGTGATAACACATCGGACAACTGCATTTTCTAATGCACTACCAGGCAAGTATTGATTTCTCACAATAAACAAATTTCAGTGAAATGTTCATTGAACAGAACACATGTAATCTGAGAGACTAGCATTGTATAATGCCCCTGACTTTATTAGACTCTTTTTAAGAAAAAAGTGACACAATCATCTATGTCTGCTATAGGAACCATTTCACAGTTCCATCAATAGAGAACGCTTCTGCTTTTGGATTCTGTGTATCAATAATATATAGGATGCTTTAGTTATCAATATCACTAATGCTTCATGCTGCTGCCTTAATTTAGTCTCTCTTCATTCAGGACTTTGAAAATATATGGGGACTCTACAACAGTATCTCAATATCTTACTACATCTCAACACCAACACACTTGCACTTTGGTTTCATATCACTTCTGTGAATGAATACTTTTTTCCATTTTGGGTATCTCAATCGCTGAGTCAGAAAGTAATCCTGGGCTCACAGAGTATGCATACTTCCCATTGTCTGCAGTGATTGCCTTTGAACTTGAATGTAGCCTCCCATGTCATACTGCTCAATTTGCCTGTGTATCTTTTTGCATCATTCCTGATTTGACTGTTTGACAAGGTGCTTCAGGCCCAGGAGAGACTGATGGAAATCTATACCTCCTTTTTCCAGGCAGCCAGAGTGCAACCAACTAAATCTACTGCTAATACCAGAAAAGGTATTGAGAATTGGCCAGGAAATCCAAAAGCATCCTTCACAAATGCCTGCTTTCTCTTGAAAACATAATCCTCTCAGTAGCAAATACCAAGTTGAATCTATTGCAACAAACAAAGAAAAAAAATTCCCAAGAAACATTCAAGCAACTGGTTAGGAGACTTAAGAAGTGCAGAAAGAACACCTTATTTTATTAGAGAGTGGTTGTTAACTGCCACACCAACAAACCTGATCATCAAAAGGATGTATCTGCTAGTAGAGCTCACACCGGTTGGTTAACTATTAAGAATTCACTCTTTTTTCTTGTCACTTTACTCACATTTATTTTCTAGCAAAGATGCACTTGACAGGAAAATGATCTTTCACACTGTTGTTTGGCATGCTTTTATACTGGCAAAAGCTTCAAGCTCAAGCCAGAGTAGCCCTAGAAAATATTCCCTGAGCAAAGCATGGGTGAAAATAAAACTAATAACCCTTTAAATAAAATTAACAGATGACAAGAGTTAAATATTTTTCAGTGGAACAGCTAAAGGAGTGATTAAAGGCTTTTATGCTATTCAAGAACCTTTCAAATAGCCAATTTATTTATGGTTTAGTAAAAGCCAATGAAAATAGCTCACTCCTTTGAAGAAAACCCTAATGTGCTGACAGAAACTGAAAATTCCTGTGGCCGTGCAGACATCCTGAGCCACTTTGTGATGTCAGGACCAGCCAAGATTGTGTTTGTCTTGGTTATAAGTGTGATGAGCTGTCATGACCCAGCATTTTCTTATATTGGTTGCAAGTGCTGTTAAGTCAGGACAATCTGATACTTTCTTTTCCTATATACAAGTAAAGTATGTTGGGATGATTGGGCACTCCCTAACTGTATTAAAAACTCCTTCTGCCTGGGAATCATACCTGAGAACTCCTGCTGCCTGAGAACTCGTAGCCTGCTCTGGGAGGTACCAGAATTGTTGCCAAAATGGAAAAACACTGACCAAAATCAGTCACCCCATGAACCTATAAATGATGATCCTACATGAGACCCTTTGAACTCTGGGATTGCAGCAGGCTTTGACCCAGTATATCTACCTGAGCTGGAACACCTCTCAGGGTAGATTTTGTGAGGATTTCAAAGATCATGTTCTGACAAAAGGTGATGAAGAAAGATTCAAAGCTCGCCTGCTGACAAATGCTGATAAAGGAAAATAGCAAGTAATTCACTACAATTAGATTTTATAAGGTTTCAAAGACCATTTGGTAACAATAATTTACTACAATTGCACAGAGAGAAAATCTCGATCATAGTTTAACCTCTATATCTATGTTTCTGTGCATGTTTGTGTGTGTGTGATGTGATTTAGGAAACTGTTGTAACCTTTGTATTGTGTGAACCTTGCCATTTTTGAATTTTTAACTAAGTTCAATATGTTGATTATGTCAAATTCTATTAAATTATTCTCATAATTGGCTGATGATTAAATATTGTTAAAATCATACGAGCTAATCTTGTGATTTACTGTAATAGCATCAACAAATCTTGAATTGCTGCTACCTCATAGTTGTGTAGGATCCATAATCACTCTTTTCATAACCAATTGGTTAATGGTTGGAATAGATGATCTTAAGGGTCCCTTCCAAACTAGACAATTCTATGATTCTATGAAATTGGTGTAATCAGCAGGATCCTAAAAAACACATTCATGACAAATTGGTTTATTTGGCAGGATCTTCAACATTCATGATATTCCCTCACAGCCTAATCCTATGGATCCACTCCAGTTCAGACAAAGTGCCGATTGATTTAAAAGACAAATAAGAAATACTCTCACCCCTCTGTTAAGAAGTAGCCATATTTTACAAGGTCTGTTAAAGCAGCTCCCAGTTCCTTCTGCAGTATTTCTGGCAGATGCTATTTCAATGTAATGCTTCAATTGGCACTCTAACCCTTCAGCCAGCCATGAAAAACTGAAAAATGGCTTTATCTAATTGAAAAGACAAATACAGATCTGCAGGATAAACCTTCAGCAAGAGTCAATCATCATAAATTCCATGTTTCCATTGCCTACTTGTAAAATTTATGATGTAGTTTGTCTTACTCTTTAAACGAATGCTGAACACACATTGTCTGTAGAAGGATTCCACAATTCTGTAAGCTATAACACCTTTTTTTTTAGATCCTGAAGATTTGTTCCAGTGGGAAGGTTTGAAGCTATACAGAAACTGTGTGGGCAGCAATTTTTTACTCTTTTTTAGGCTTTGTAATACATTCCCATTGTGTTTTAGTTATCTATGATTTAACCTATGCCATCTAGAAATGTGCTACTAGAAGATGCTGCTAGACCAGAGCAATGTTGTGCAAAGCAGTGTAAAATCAGTATGGGAATAAATATGAAAATAGATTAGATTTTCCTTTTTCAGAGAAATTGAAAAAACGCAACACCACCAGGAGTAGTCCTAGATTTCACTTCCTATCCCTACCATGATCATATTCATAATCTGTCTGAATCAAATCACTTAGCCCCTTCGTGCTTCAGTTCTCTAGGTATGAAACAAGAATAATGGATTTTCCTCCATAACAACTGTGTATTTAATGTAGGCAGAAAGGAAGATGTAAAGATTTTGATCTTCTTTACTTCTTTGTATAAGCCATGATAATGCAGAAATATTATTGTTCAGAAATGGGTAAGCAGAAAATTCATCTTGGTATCTGGTAAGTGTTGGTTTTGCTAAAGGCTCTAAAAATCTGTTAAGCTTAATTCTTCTAAGGAAAGAATATTTAAAAGAAAAGAAGGATCAGTATTCATGCAGGAGAAATTTATGGTCTTTGACAGCAGCAATAAAACAAAGATCACACCAATGAATTACTGAAAAGGATTTACAAGTAGGACAAAAGATGTATCAAAGAGGAAATCACTGCAAATAAAAATTTAACCAGAAACTACAGCAATGAGGAAACATTTTCAATTATGCTTGCTCTGAAAGTATATTTTGTCAAGATCTGTCCTTGAAATTAGTTGTCTGTTTTGTTAGAAATCAAAAATTGCTAGGATTGATGTTTATTATACTTCAGGAATTAGTACCAGAGATATTTACTGGTTCATAATTACATTAGGTCTAGCCTAAATGCTTTTAAGTTAACAGATTGGTCAACAGTTAGCTGAATACAAGCTGTCAGTGTGTCCAGGTGGACAAGAAGGCCAATAGTTTCCTTGCATCAGAAATCGTGTGGTTAGCAGGACTAGGGAAGTGATTGTTCCCCTGTATTCAGCACTGGTGAGGCCACACCTCAAATACTTTGCTCAGTTTTGGACCCCTCAACACAAGAAAGACATTGAGGTGTTGGAGAGTGTCCAAATAATGGTAATGAAGATGATAAAGGGTCTTGAGCACAAGTCTTATGAGTCATGGCTGAGGGAACTGGGGTTATTTAATCTGGAGAAAGGAGGCTGAGGCTTATGTTATCACTCTCTACAACTGCCTTAAAGGATATTGTACCAAGATGGGTGTTGGGCTCTTTTTCCAGGTAACAAGCAATAGGACAAGATGAAATGGCCCCAAGTCGCACCAGCAGAGATTTAGATTGGATATTATGAAAAATTTCTTCACAGAAACTTAAGCATTGGAACAGGTGGCCCAGGGAGGTGGTTGAGTCATCATGCCTGGAGGCAGAATTGTAGATGTGGCACTTGGGGATATGGTTTATTGGTGGACTTGGCAATGTTAGGTTTATGGTTGGACTTGGTGATCTTTAAGGCCTTTTCCAACATAAATGAGCTATGATTCTGTGATTCCATGCTTGTAGGTGATTTCCAGAACACTGACATTCTGCTTTAGTCCTTCAGATAGCACATCCACATGTAAACACATCATTGCATCTTTTTGACATGCTAATCTTATAGAGGCATATAAGCTACATTTATACCAAAAAATCTGAACAGTTCCAGAAGACTTTTCTGGGCACAAAATCTCAAATCCTTGGTGCTGTTAGACTCATAGAAATGCTTGTTACCGATGTGGTATGGACCTCATAGCAGTAGCCCAAGGAAGTGCTGAGCACTGACTGTGAGTTAGCACAGACAAACAATCATTACTCAGGACAAATTCGACTTATTTTCCAGAGTAAAGTTCTACTACCAAGCATGTAAAGCCAGAAAATTGCCCTAAATGTGCACAATCTACTAATATAGACTGTTTTTGAAATATTTACCCGTATACCCAAACAGTTCCATATATCTTAAAAATGCATATGAAAAAAAATCTGTTAAATCAAGTAAATTCATTTTGTTCTATTTCTTCCTTCATTAGAACTACGTTGCTGTTGAGGTTGCTTGTGACATCTCATTTAACTTGATGATGGCTATCAGTATAATTTGATTGACTCACATCAACTTTTTCAAAAATAAACCCTTGGTTAATTGAAACATCCCATGATATAACTAGGGATTTAAAGGTTAAAACTCTAGAAACAATAACATGACCAACACTTTCAGGTATCCTCTTTTGCAGTATCATAAGGGCTTTTGCAACTGTTATGGTGGTGAGCTTGTGTTTCTTTATATTTCAGTTCAACCATTGTACACAGATAAGAAACTTAATTTACGAGCCATTTTCCAACAGATATTAATGACATTTAATAGAAAAGATTAATTTTATTTAAACAAAGCTTATATATGTTTATACATATATATATGTTATCACTAAAAAAAAATAAATAAGCCACTGATGAAGTTATTTCTGTGAACTAGAATAATTCTGCAAAACTGATTCAAGGAGCATATATTCAGATGTCATAGTCAAAGAAGAATCCTAGGAGTTGTTTCTGTAAGACCCCTGACTAGGATTTCACTTTCTAAGACTATAGCCTTGGCCCCAACTCAGGAAGACAACGAAACTTGCCTAATTTTAAACATCACTACTAGCACCACTGATTGAATTGTCTGGTTTTAGACCTTGCTAAAGCAGGTATTCTAGGCAAGAGAATGGAACTGTCTATAGGTTTTAACCACATAAGCATATGAGGGAGATACAGAACTTGGTTATGCTAACCAAATAAATTGCGAGGTGATAAATTCTATACCAAGGGAGCTGTGTGATGTCAGTTCCTCAAGTCCATAAAAAAAAAAAAANCTTGCATCAGAAATCGTGTGGTTAGCAGGACTAGGGAAGTGATTGTTCCCCTGTATTCAGCACTGGTGAGGCCACACCTCAAATACTTTGCTCAGTTTTGGACCCCTCAACACAAGAAAGACATTGAGGTGTTGGAGAGTGTCCAAATAATGGTAATGAAGATGATAAAGGGTCTTGAGCACAAGTCTTATGAGTCATGGCTGAGGGAACTGGGGTTATTTAATCTGGAGAAAGGAGGCTGAGGCTTATGTTATCACTCTCTACAACTGCCTTAAAGGATATTGTACCAAGATGGGTGTTGGGCTCTTTTTCCAGGTAACAAGCAATAGGACAAGATGAAATGGCCCCAAGTCGCACCAGCAGAGATTTAGATTGGATATTATGAAAAATTTCTTCACAGAAACTTAAGCATTGGAACAGGTGGCCCAGGGAGGTGGTTGAGTCATCATGCCTGGAGGCAGAATTGTAGATGTGGCACTTGGGGATATGGTTTATTGGTGGACTTGGCAATGTTAGGTTTATGGTTGGACTTGGTGATCTTTAAGGCCTTTTCCAACATAAATGAGCTATGATTCTGTGATTCCATGCTTGTAGGTGATTTCCAGAACACTGACATTCTGCTTTAGTCCTTCAGATAGCACATCCACATGTAAACACATCATTGCATCTTTTTGACATGCTAATCTTATAGAGGCATATAAGCTACATTTATACCAAAAAATCTGAACAGTTCCAGAAGACTTTTCTGGGCACAAAATCTCAAATCCTTGGTGCTGTTAGACTCATAGAAATGCTTGTTACCGATGTGGTATGGACCTCATAGCAGTAGCCCAAGGAAGTGCTGAGCACTGACTGTGAGTTAGCACAGACAAACAATCATTACTCAGGACAAATTCGACTTATTTTCCAGAGTAAAGTTCTACTACCAAGCATGTAAAGCCAGAAAATTGCCCTAAATGTGCACAATCTACTAATATAGACTGTTTTTGAAATATTTACCCGTATACCCAAACAGTTCCATATATCTTAAAAATGCATATGAAAAAAAATCTGTTAAATCAAGTAAATTCATTTTGTTCTATTTCTTCCTTCATTAGAACTACGTTGCTGTTGAGGTTGCTTGTGACATCTCATTTAACTTGATGATGGCTATCAGTATAATTTGATTGACTCACATCAACTTTTTCAAAAATAAACCCTTGGTTAATTGAAACATCCCATGATATAACTAGGGATTTAAAGGTTAAAACTCTAGAAACAATAACATGACCAACACTTTCAGGTATCCTCTTTTGCAGTATCATAAGGGCTTTTGCAACTGTTATGGTGGTGAGCTTGTGTTTCTTTATATTTCAGTTCAACCATTGTACACAGATAAGAAACTTAATTTACGAGCCATTTTCCAACAGATATTAATGACATTTAATAGAAAAGATTAATTTTATTTAAACAAAGCTTATATATGTTTATACATATATATATGTTATCACTAAAAAAAAATAAATAAGCCACTGATGAAGTTATTTCTGTGAACTAGAATAATTCTGCAAAACTGATTCAAGGAGTATATATTCAGATGTCATAGTCAAAGAAGAATCCTAGGAGTTGTTTCTGTAAGACCCCTGACTAGGATTTCACTTTCTAAGACTATAGCCTTGGCCCCAACTCAGGAAGACAACGAAACTTGCCTAATTTTAAACATCACTACTAGCACCACTGATTGAATTGTCTGGTTTTAGACCTTGCTAAAGCAGGTATTCTAGGCAAGAGAATGGAACTGTCTATAGGTTTTAACCACATAAGCATATGAGGGAGATACAGAACTTGGTTATGCTAACCAAATAAATTGCGAGGTGATAAATTCTATACCAAGGGAGCTGTGTGATGTCAGTTCCTCAAGTCCATAAAAAAAAAAAAAGAGGATTCCTGCAGTTATCACATGTAAAAAAAAAAAAATAGAAAAGAGTAACAGAGGATCTTAAACATTTCCTTCTTTGCTGCTCCTTTCTGCCCATCATCAATAAAATTCCATTCTTGTGAAGTGTTTGTGTCATCATTGAGGGTAGAAAGGCTTTGCAGCGGGATCTGGACAGGCTGGATCCAGTCAAGTTCAATGGGATGAAGTTCACCAAGTACTGGGTCCCACATTTGGGTCACAACATACAGTGCTACAGGCTTGGGGAAGAGTGTCTGGAGAGCTACCGGGCAGAAAAGGACCTGGAAGTATTGGTCAACTGTCAACCAAAAATGGGCCAGCAGTGTGTCCAGGTGGCCAAGAAGGACACCAGCATCCTGCCCTGAATCAGGAACAGAATGATGGGCAGGACTCGGGAAGTGATTTNGACTGCCCAGGGATGTGGCTGAAGCATCGTCACTGGAGGTATTCAAAATAGGTTGACACATGATATTGTTTAGTGATGAGTTGCTGTTTTTTATCAGTTAGGTTGGTGGTTGGACTAGATGATCTCAAAGGTCCCTTTCAACCTAGACAATTCTACTATTCTATAATCTATGCAAAACACTAAAAAAAAAAAA
>VZRU01002160.1:2414-56979 GCA_013398155.1 Pedionomus torquatus
CAAAAAAAAAAAAAAAAACAAAAAACAAACAAACAAACAAACAAAAAAAACAAACAGAAAAACAAACAAAAAGCCTTCATCTCAAAACTCCATGTTTTTTTCTTTTCCTTATTAAAAGCTTTCTGTAAAATGGATTTCTATTAAAAATGCAAACAATGCAGAATATAATCGTTATGTCTTCAGGATAAAATTGGTCATCACCATTTTCTAGTCTGACCCCCTACACAAACATACCTCTAGCCAAAATTGTATTGTCACAGAATCAAAGTGTTTTAGAAAGACAGAAGTTGTTTGTTTAATGTAGACCCACAATATTCTGAAATTAACTGCTGCAAAGGTTATGTACTTACATTATTAAAACCTCAAGCTATATTTCTGGCTTGAATTTTCCAAGGCAAACTTTTAGTCATTTTTCAACACCAGGTAATTTCTTGTGGAGGACGTTTCAGATAGTAGGGTTGCTCATCTCAACAATGCTGCAGAAAATCTGTGCATAAGTCTTTAAATAAAAAAATACTTAATTAAAAATATCACTGCTTAGACAGTTAAGTGATCATTAACTATTACTTATGTATCAATGTAAGTGTAGAAACCCAAATTTTCTCCCCATCCTAGCACTTACCTTTCGTTCCTCAAGACTCCTTCCTCTTTAACTGATGTTGACTTCCTTCCATCAGCAGCAACAGAGGAAACTGGAAGCATTTCACATCCTTCTTAACACTCTGGATTACTTAAATGTTTCTGAAAGAGGGACAATAATATTTAGCAATTTTTTTGTGATTGACTGTTTATACCTTAGTACCTGTGAGTTCACGCTATCCTTGTGCTATGTCTAAGAACATAATTTTCAACTTCATAACATGATTTTTTAACACATATGTATTCATCTTAACTTCATAGATCTTTTCAATATTAGGATCATGGCAGGATTTCAATCCTTAGTATTTCATAGCATGGTAACAGTGAAATTGAAAGACTGTTGTAGTTAAAAAGGCTAAATAGAAGACTTGGAATTAAAGCTGAATCATAGTATAAAATAACAGTACTACAAGTGAAGCTTACAAATATTTTTGTTTTGGGTTATTTTAGATCAAAAATGTGGAAATACATACAGTGTATGCATAAAAACACAGTAAAAAAGAATATGAAGGTCACTATCATGCCTGGCTTGGAGTACTTTTGGTTCCTGGTGTTCATGGCCTAGTGTGTATATTACCCTTCTCCAAAATATCCTGTTTAAAGCCATGTAAATTGTCAGGTGTGCCAGAAGTGAGCTGGATGAAGCTGTGTTGCAGGCAAAGATCTGTATTCTATACAACATAACCACTGAAGTGTTGTGGGACTGACGGTGCCTTAGACACCAGCTGGTCCTAACAGGGCAACCAACCCCTTCTATTCCAAGGAAGTCCACCTCCACAGAGCACAAACATAGAAACAAATCGCAGTAGGATGACTACAATGAAATTAGAGACATGCAGATCTAACTCCTTCCATAACCAGAAATGGAATAAAGAAATGCATTCTCTTTTAGAGAAGCAATTGGTTCCAGTAATGCTGTAAATTACCCTGGGAGCAAGAAGGAGTCTTTCTACCGTAAATGATTCTTCTCCTGGTTTGATATTTTTCTGCCACAGGACGGACTCCACCATGGGGAGAAAGAGAATATGCGACTTAATGACTGCTTTATGCTGGCTCAAGCTGGCAATTGAGAATTAGACTTGGTGTAAACTTTAATTTTAAATACAAAAAAAAAAGTATTTTTCTCCATTTTATTTTTTTATTTATAGTAAGTATAGTAGAATAAGAAACGTACAATTTCTGTAAAATATTTTTTAACACAGATGGCAAATACTTAATTAAAATTGATAAATTGGGAAGTAAACCAAAATAAAATAGTCTGTGATTAATTATTTCTGATGTAATTCCAATGAAGTCCAAGGAGTTGCATGAAAATTAATTCAGCTAAACAAGCTTTATCCTACTTAGGGCAAAACACATCACATGGCATGGTTTATGGTAGTTTCAGCTATTCCTTAGCAAGCTCAAGCAAGTAGCTCACTCAAGCAGGTAATAGATCTCACATGAAAAAGTAACAGATCATATACTGAGGCATGCAAAATGACGTTTCATCACAACAAAATGTCAACTAGTAATTCATTATATTCCTACAAACAAGTCAAGAAGAAATATTCAGTATTCCATTACAACTAAGTGTGCTGGATTGCAACAGTTAATTTATTTGCATGCATTCCCTTCAATTATTCAGTTTTTCACTTTGCAGTTAATATTGCACCCTAATAAAAGAACTTACTTAGGACTCCAGAAGAAGAAACTTGAAATTCAGCAAAAGTAAATGTTTCATACTCTGTACTGATTTTTTAATGCATTCAAGATTAACTGAATCTTGTCTTGACATTAAAGGTCATCTCAGCAAAGGAAAATGATGGACAACAACATCTTTTGAATTATCAGGGCAGAAAGTTTAAGGCTAGATTGTTTAAAAAGTGTGGCTGACTGAACACAGAATATTGCAATGTAATTTATATAAAGACTTAGTATATTTAGAATAGCTTAATGATTGTACCCAAACCACTTAGTCATAATAATCCTCGAGGCTGTATTTATACCAAGCATAAAAAACCCTAAGCCAGATATTTCTGTTGCTCTTTAGGTTAGCAAGGCTCCTTTTGCTTCTGCGTCCTGGGCAGTATCTGGATCCGGCATTATTCTACATTAGTATTTTATGCACATTCCTTACAATTGTGAGTATTCATGAAATTTACATTACCTTTTCTCAGCAGTATCAAACTAATTGTCAATATCAAATGACGTTTGCAAAAATACTGTCGATCCTTCTGAAAAAATATTTAAATGAAAGACATTAAAACAAGCATATTTTACAAATAGAATAAATAATGCAATGGAACAGAAGACTATGTTGTATTGCTATGTGAGATCATGGTATCACATCCAGAGATCTATAAAAATTTAGTTAATTTTGTGCTTCTTTCAATAAGAGTTCATAATACACAGTACATTTGTTCCTTTTGATCTGCCAGTGAGTACACTATGAAGGAGTGTTAAAAATACTGTACATTCTATGTTATGTTTTCATAATATAGATTGCTCTTACTTACGTATTGTGTATTTTCTCTAATACATATTCAGAGCATATATTGTAACAGCTCCTATGGAACCACTAACGTGTATGCTGTGAATGTGTATTAGCAGCAGAACGCATTTGCATATTATGAGTCCATAATATCGAATGCACAATCAAATCTTTGATAAAACGTCATTGCTATACATACAAGCTGAAGTTATTTTCTCATGCTTCTTACTCACAATTGTACCATATTGCACAGGCATTTCTCACCCATATCTTTACAACTCATAAAGAAAAAAACCCACCCAGTACCACAGCAATTCTATGAATTATAGTTTTCTTGAAGTAAAATATTTCATGATGTCTTTTTTCGCTCTTTGTTCTAGCTGATAATTATAATCAATATTCTCTTTAATTGCCTAAATATATCCTCCTGTTTTTTCATTTTGGCATCCATATAAATGACTGCATTAAGGTCTTAGGATAGAATGCTCATTTGGACATTACACATAAAATACAAGTCATAGGAAAAAAAACCTTTTTTAAATTCTACTAGTGTTTTTAATTATCATAATTTCATTTGTTTGTATATTTGCTTAAAATAAGGGCTTTTTGCTAGCCAAGAACATACAATTCTCTAGAATGAACAGAACTAAAATTACAAAATAACATGATTACAAAATATTGTTTGGATCAAAAAGTTATTGTTTTTCTGCATTGACAGATGAGCATCCTAGCAACTCATGCACGTAAGCATGGAAAAAGGCACACTTACTTGTCTAAAACAGGGAACTAAAGAAAAATGGTATCCTGCCTCAGTTTCTTGCTTAGCTAAATGAAAGTAATACAAATCTTGGGTCCAGGTCTGATGTCATTCTGTGCCCATGCACATAGGATAGGAATTTTCCCCAGAGAACAAAAGAAAAGCTATTGCTAATTTGTCTTTTCAAGGACTGCATAGTGATCACACTGACTATTAATTTTAAAAGACTTTCAGTTGTATTATTTTAATAAGCAGTACTGAAAAGTGTTTTATAGGTCTGATATCACTGCAGAGACCTTAACTCCGAAAAGTACACAGACAAATATTCTGGCACATATAATGGCAAGTTTAACGGCATGTATAAACTAACAACCATTTAAGAACTAAATATTTATGCATTAATAGAAAGATACACCAGCTAAAATATTAATCAAATAAGAAAACAAAAATTAGTTTTAAACCATCCCCTATATAGCTAGTACTTTTGGATGACATATATGGGGATGCAGTCCTGCCCACTGAATGATGGACACAATTCTATCCCCCCATTATGGCATGTAATATCTGCCACATATCAGAGAGAGGAGTGTGTGTGTGTGCGTGGACATAAAGTCACTGGAATTTTAGTGTTTTCCCTTTAAAAGAAATGCTTACATTTTAATTTAGTGAGGAAGCTTATTACACTGTATGAATTCCTTTGTTTTTCTTTTCCTTTTTCTGTAGCTTTTTTGAAACATTTTAAAGTATTAATGAAAATGATGTAAAAGTCATACTGTTAAAGTATAAATTTATTTAACATTGTTTTACATTATAAGAGCTATAAACAGGCTCCTGTAAACCTACACAAGCAGTTATTCTGAGGTCTGAGATGTTTTTATTTTATGATTGTAAATGAGAGTAAGATAGTTTGTACTCAATTACTTTATAATTCTAATATACAAGCTGCTCTCTCTAAGAGATTGTTTTAAGATATAAATGCCAGCTGTCTGTAAATTACCTTGACCATCAATGATCAACAAAAGCAAGTTCAATACTTTTCTGTGAATGTTCAATGTGAGGTGTACATGTTCTCAATAAATTACTTGGATTTTCAGTTTAATATGTTTTGTTGTAGTAAACATAAAGTTCTGATAGCCACCATCTACAGCCAAGTAAAATTTAAGCAATTGTGGAATTGGAGCTTTCACCATAGAGTCTCTGGTGCTTCAGTCTGGTGTTCTAGTCCAGTCCAACATCTCTGACCAGTCACCTGATTTTGCCCAATTTTGTTATGTTAGTAAAATATTACTTTTTTTTTTTTTTTTTTAAAAAGTCAAATTATTTAATGTAGTAGTGGTAAACCGATCCTGAACTTGATCCCATACTTTCCAGAGTCTAGTTAAACCTTGAAGCACAATTTTATTGTGGGCTTCAAGAAGTTTTGACACTTGTTTTTTAGGGTAAAAGTTATACTTTTAGTTTACATCATAAATATAATTAAGGATTAAATCAAGGGAGTAGCACAAATGCTACTGCCACTTTTTCTTGGGCATTTGTCAACTGCAGTGGAGACATGGGACATTCCAGCCCATTCCGTTTTTCCCCACCTCAGCATCAGTCTGTTCTAAGGCTGAGATTAGGTCACACCACACTCTTTGCCCAAAACAATAAATAGGTCTCCCCAGAACTGTATCTTGCCTCCTTGTATTACCATTTTTCTGTGATTATGGAAAATGATTTTATAAAATTTAGAAAAATGTTAGTTCTCTCTCAAAACACTGTAGCATCACCAAGGCCTTATTTTCTTGAGGAAAAAAATACCATTTTCATCTAGAAATTGGTGTGAAGGCCTATATTCAATAAGTAACTCCTTCTGCCTGCCATTGTAATGGGACGAAATATCAAATAATGGGAAAAAAAAATCAAATAATATGTGAGAACATGAAAGTTATAGATACTGTAAAAATTTGGTGCCATATATGAAGAATTAATACAAGAAATCTTAATTCTTCAGGAACAAGTGTAAGTTATCAGGCACTGAATTTTCCTTTTATAAAACTGTAGGGAAAAAACAACCTTAAGGCAAGAAGAAATACAAAGGTATGCTATTTTTTACATTTTAATGCCAAAAACCAATTCTCTCTTAGGATATTCACAGCTTTTAAGATCTTGTCGCTCTTTAAGTTTGCCTTTATGGGATTTGTTATGGAATGAGAAGTGGTGAATAGCACCAACAAGCTCCTGTGACAAAGGAGACAGTATAATACTTTTAAAATAAAGCAGAAGATGCTTATCTCATTTTCTCAGTATAAATGAGTGGAGTTGGGAACAATGGAGTGACTTTGGCCTCGTATTGCTGCAAACGACTTCAGAATCTTGACCGTGGATATGGCATTCTAAAATAGTGCTTTCATTTGCTCTGCATTTTGCAGGGAAATACACAATCTGGGAATTCAGTAAAATGAAGTGAAGGTTTTGGAAATACACAACGGATTTCTGTACATATACATTAATGTTTGTCTAAGTATCTGTCTAGACACCCGTAGTTAACTAGACTCACAATGTGCATGCGTAAAGGATATGCTACAGTAGACCATGAGATTATACATTTATCCTCATTTGTGAAGGTGGATGCCTAGAACTCATGAATGGAAAAAGTTATATTATAAAGTATTTAATCCTAATCAATATTTATTAAAAGAGACAAAGTAACAGTAAGGCAATCCTACAGTATGTTAGAAAAAAAGTAGCAAGCTGGCTTTCTTATCTTGCAATAGTTAATGATGTTCTATGATTTACTTTAACCCTGAAGTGGGTTTTAAAAAAATGTAATTATATTAATGTACTAAAAGAAATACAATTGTCACTTAGTTTCATTAAGCATGACAGGTGACAGTTTCAAAGACAAATGGTGAAACTTGTAAAAAAAATTGCAAGTTCGGGTTGAAGTGACAATAATATGGTAGCAACGGGATGGAGTTGTGCTGCTTATTGCATTAATCAATACTACAATTTATTTTTTTAATGTATGAAGGATATTTAATTTCATTAATTTGTGACTAGGGTCTTTCTATTTAAGTCTTCCTTTTAGTCTATGGAATTTGGTTTCATTTTAAAACATTCTGCCTATTTATAAATCCACAAACAATCTCATAAAATATCACTGTTGGGAAAGAATTGGTTTTCTGCATGCCATGTGCAGTTTGGGAGACTGATAATATAACTAAGTCAATTAAAGGGGACATGGCTCTATTAAGCCTGGAAAAGTTGCAGTGTTGTTACCTGTGCTATACTCTGTGCAAAACCAGAAGACCTAAATTTGTTCAGTTTCTGGTATCTCACTTATTTTTGCAAACCACAGGCTACACCTGCAATTCCCTAGCAAAAGCTAGCCTTTTTGTTTCCTGTTGTGGACACATACACTACTGTACCAAGTCAGTGTTATATTTAGATTAGCACAGCCTGTATCACAGCGTGACAGATCTGAAGCTCTTGAACCACGACCAAGAGGATCCTACTATAAAATATTTTCACTACAACTTTATGATTCAAAAGATAAAACCACATTCCTTGCTGCCATGCACAGATGGGCTTATGTTGTACTTTGTGATAGCTCACATAGTTAAGTTTTAGTACTTCGGGATAAGCAAGCTTTTAAAAAATTTAATTCCTAATACAGTTAATGAACATTAGTAAGATCTGTGTACAGCAGATGTTTACAGCCAGCTATCAATAAGAATGTTTGCAGCACCAACAATAACCACATATTTGTGCTATTTTCTTTAAGTAATTGTTAAATAACGTATATACAGTAGTTGATATGTAAATTCAAACTTAAAAAATTGCAACAATGAAATCATTTAAGCAATCTCCTTCACAGTACTATAAAGTCAATATGTGAAGAGTTTCTGGAACAAATCTGTAGCTCTGGTTTGGGATACAAAACCCTTTCAAAGTAAAAATTCAGGCAGTACAGAATATCAGACAGTAAGGAAAACTACCCCCGTCAACAGGTCTAAGCATGTCTTTGACCCCATTAGGGACAAGAAATAATGTAAACATAGAATCACAGAATGGTTAGAGTTGGAAGGTACCTTAAAGATCATCTAGTTCCAACCCTCTCTTCCATGGGCAGGGACACCTCCCACTAGATCAGGTTGCTCAAAGCCACATCCAGCCTGGCCTTGAACACTTCCAGAGATGCGACATCCACAACTTCCCTTAACAACCTGTTCCAGCATCTCACCACCTCATTGTCAAAAAATTCTTCCTAATATCTAATCTAAACCTACCCTCTTGCAGTTTAAAACTGTTACCCACTTGTACTATCACTACATTCTCTGATAAAGACTCCCTCCCCATCTCACCTGTAGGCCCCCTTTAGGTGCTACAAAGCTGCTATAAGGTCTCCCTGGACCCTTCTGTTCTCCAGACTGAGCACCCTCAACTCTCTCTGCCTGTCTTCATAGGAGAGGTGCACTATCGCTCTGATTATCTTTGTGACCCTTCTCTGGACTCCCTCCAACAGGTCAACACTTTTATGTTGAATGTAAAAAAAATAAATTATGTCAAGTGTAAATGATGGTGAACCTGTTGGTAGCTTATAAGTTTTAACTTATGGACTTGAAACTTACATTGTTCTTTACATCTCTTGTACATCTCAGTCATTATTGGGTAATGTCTCTTAAAATTATTAATCCAGTTTGATTAAGAGACAATGTTCATAGCGGAGGAGTGTATGAAGCAATTTATGGCTTTTGAGGTTGATTAAATGCTGAAGTGGAGCGAAGGCATTTGATAATCACAAGAACTATTTATTGCTGGAATATTCCAGCCACATTGACATTTTTCCCATCAGCCAGTAAGAGAAGCACATTTAACAAAAAACATTAAGAACAAGGATTTTTCTAGGTAAATGAAGGTTTGAAATTCTATGATGTAATTGCAGCTGAGAACCCTTGCTTGTGTCCCATGAAGGGCAGGTATAGGTAAAGCATATATAGAACTATATATGCTTTATATACGTGTGTTCCTCTCCCTAAAAGCAGGACTAAGGACAAATAATTGTGTGAGGGAGTTACCAGTGTAGACACTAAGGGCTGAGACTGAAGTGTAAACATATGTGATCTGAGTTAGGATTTATGACCCATTTTCATATTGCTGCTGTAAATGAGTAACAATTATCTGCCAAACTGCCCTGTTAGCACATGTTGGAAACAAATCCAAAGCGGCTGCAAGTCTCTGGTCTCATGGGAACAAGCCTGTTTCATTTATACCTCCAAAAATATAAATGAAGTACAGAATGACGCTTTAGGAAGAGGCCACTACAGAATTAGGAGCAAAGAGGCTTTAATGGAAAATCCTCATAAGAGTTTGGAGAGGAAGTTGAAGTTGAGAATTTGGGGGATTTTTTTTATTTTTGTTTTCATTTAATGCCATGAGTCACAAGTAAAAGGGCAATGCAGGGATACTACTCCATATTTGTTTAGATGGTGAATACTAAGAGACTCAAATCATTCAGAGATACCATACAGTAGTCTGCTACACACAAAACACCAATGTTTGTTTTTGTTTTTTTTTCAAAGAAGGCCTCACTAGTACTCATGTAAAAGTGAGGTAACATCTTCTGCGGCTGAACTACTAAATGCAAGAAGATTAGGCTGTAATATGGTGACTTCCAGCATCGGGGCAACCAATCCATACACAGCTGATGACATTTCTGATCATTGTTCTCCTTCATCTTATTCCTCTGGACTTGTATGTGTCAGTCTCATTGGTATAGTCTGGAGTAACTCAAGACGGCAGTTTCTTGATTGTGGTCTCTCACCACGTGAGACCATGTATGCAAGGGAGTTATAGAACATCTGTGTGCAAAGGAGAGTGAAAATCAGTGCTCCCCTGCAACACTGCATTCCTCTGTCTTCCTAACTCCTTCTGAAATTACCTACGGTGAAGAAACTAGACACTGAAATTAAACATCTAGCAACTGTAAATAACAATACTCATGTATTTTGCAGTGCAGTAATAGTCCATCTCCAGTCCTTGCTAGAATGCTGTTAAAAAAGACTATTGGGTACACTCAGAAATCTGGATTTATCCCTTTTATCTCTGCAAACTATTGCAAATAGATATGAAGTGAGAAAGTCAGAAAATGGAAGACAACCATTGGGACAAATGAGGCCACCTTTTCTTTTTCTCCATAACAGTCAGGGAGAAGGACAAACATTTTAAGTTTCTTTTCTGACTAACAGCTAAGGAAGTGCCAGTTTACCACTGCAAGTGGTGTTACCTGCTTCTGTGTGGTCTACTTGGACAGACTCTCCAAACCTGCCTGCCAAACTCTCCTGTATCATCCTTCCACCTCTCTTCTTCATTTCTGCTAAATGAAAAGAGGCTTGAATTTTATACCATTTAGACTGACGCATAGAAGTTCATGGGAATAAAAGTGGGGAATAATTCCTTCACATCTACACATGAGATCTTATTCTAATTTGCAAAGAGCTGCTTTGTCTTTACCTCAGATATCTGACTTTGTCTGTACAGGAGATTGCCCCTGTATATAAATGGTTTATCCAGTTCAATCATTACATTCTGTTCTTCACAAATAAATGTATAAAATCTCACTCTAATGTGATAATGGAGACAATTTTTTCTCTAAAAATTGCTCAAGCTTCAAACTGAATACGATCTTTGTGCATCTAAATTGAGTGCCAGCTGCATTTCTTCAAACAAAGTTTCCTCTGCATCTTTTATATCTTCTGTTGCCTTTTTTTTTTTTTTTTTTAAATGCAGGAAACCTCAGGTCTCTTCTAAAATTTACCACAAACTTTCACTGTATCTGCAAGCAAAAACACTTAATCTTTGCATGCCTTCTTGTTATTATCTATGAAATACGGATGCCAGTATTTGTTTTCCAGGAAGTTTATATTCAATTGAGATCTTGGGACAGCAGGTACCAATGAATTCCAAGCAGTAATTAATTATTTGTTAAAAATCTCAAGACAAGAATTTTGGAAATCAGCAAAAACACCTGTCAATCATCTTCCATAGGACCACATCAGGAGTCTCCGTTAAGAAGCACCATTACTAGATTTTCAGCTATCAGCTGTCCAACTATCAGCATTAAGTTTGGTCTGTCACACCTGTGGTATTATTGACAGAGATGGCTTTACCCGCTTTCACTTTCCTGAGGCAGTCAGAAAGGGTGTGATGACAAAATAAGAGCTACCACCAAGATAGCAGGGTAGTTATCTCTGAAAGCATACTTGGCCTCAGTTTCAGAATCCCACAACACTATTTAGAAGTTGACTGGTTTCTTGTTAAGGACATAACAAATCAGTTTGTTCATTCTTGGGATGATAATGCTGTTTCACTGAAGTACAAGTGAGTTCCTTTTACATTTTCTGTGTGCAGCAAAGAAACCCCATAACAATACTGTTGAGCCTTCTGAAATGAATAGCTCTTGAAGGAATAAATCTGTCAAAGGAAAAAATGGTTTCTGGGCACCAGGGCTATGTGTTTAAGGATTTGAACTTTCTTAATGCCTAAAACCTGGAAAAAAATCCAGAAAGGACACCCAATTAGAAAGATATTGACTCATCCTGACAAAGAGGGTGGAGGGGAGGGAGAAAGAGAGGAAGCAGGGAAGAGATCAAGGCTCACAACAAAAGACCTATTCATTTATAACAGCTTGGCTGTGGAACCATTCCAGCGTGCTTAAAAATACTTTATCCATTAGTTGGGAACTATTTTCTAAATGACAACTTGCTGTCCACATCTGACCACAACCAGCTCCCTTTTCACATTGAACACTGTGAGGCTCACGTTGTCAAAAGCAACTTGCCACCTCTTCTGGACGTTGTAGGGAGTCGATGCAGAGTAAGGCGGAGGTGCCTGATACGAAACAAAAGTCCCAGACCTCCAGCATAAAGACAGAGGAAGTACAATGCTGTTCAGTTCCTCCCAGGCTATTTTAAGAAAAGAGGATAAATGAATTCAACATTTAACTAGTGTTCTCTGCACACGAAAAACAGGAAGATCATTTTAGGGTAATCAAGTTATTAAAAATAAGGTCCTTTAATGCCTCAGTATAGGAGCTCTACAGTAGTTCTTTGCAATTTTGTATGAGACTGCTTTATGTTAAACTCTGATCACACACCTGAATAAAATCATCAAATATCTCACCAATGTTCTTATATATTAGTCAACAGATAAACAATTTTAATTAAAAATATTATATATTTATTGAATAGCAGGACTTTAAAATCAAATTTTCCTCTCCTAAGAACATTTCCTCCTCAGTTATAAAGTGGTATAGCTGGAACTATTAATATTTTATGCTAGGGACTGTGGATACAACTTCATATAAAAGCTTTTCTTTATCTTTAATATGATTTGCTGTAAACTTGGCATATCTACCTTTTCTCAGTATTTGGTTGCATACGTTTTCAGAGCTTAGTTTGAGGAAAATGAATGTCTGGTTTAATGTGTGTTTATTTCTCTTGACACATACATAGCATCCTTATGTTAGTTTGCACTGAGACTCTGGAGAAGATGCTGGGAGAATATTGTACAGTTGATCTTTTCATCAAAGTATCAGCTTTTCTAAACGTGTCAGTCAGCTACAGCAAAAAGTACTCTATATTACAATATATGCTATCTGATTCACCTTCTTACAGGGATCATCTTTATAACCTTTTCTCATGTGGATATTCTTAATAACAACAGCCCTATGTAAATGCAGAAAGACTACATCTGTATCTACAGCCTCTGTTTAAAGTAAAAATGCAGTGAGCAAATGCTTAAGTTCTTAAAACAAAGTATTCAATAATTTATATTTGGGGGGTTGATTTTAGATATAGAGCAAGCAGGTTTGTAAGAATTCCTTGCTTTCCTAGTGCAGTTGGTTACTTTCTAACTATGGTGGAGAAGTAGTGATGAAAGTGGGCTTTGTAAATACATATTCAAATGTATTCAGTTGCACACAAACATGGCTGTATTGTACAGAATACACCGAATGCACGATATCTGCCTTTTTAGCTTCCTGAGACACGAGAGCTCTTAACCTAGGTTTGCAGGTACTTTGAAATATTTATGAATAATACAATACAGATTCTAAAATATAATCTCCTTTTGTGAATACTGGCACATTGTAACCCAGCTCTGCAGAAGGCCTAAGAAAAATGGCAGGGCAAGATCAAACACTTGTTTACATCTCAGCTCCAGCAAAATATAATTTCACTTTGGCTGACCTTTAAGTGGATCTAACAATTGCATAATCAAGCAAATCACAAGCCAAATAGGGAAAGAGAGACCACAGGTCACATAATCCAGAAAGTATGAAAAACAAAATCTAGTTATGTTTTTATCATGAGAAATGCTATCTAAGTTTTATGTGCAATGCTGGACTTGTAAATGCTTCTAATTTAATGGGGAAATGTATCCAGATTTTAATAGCTCATTTCATTTTCTAGGCTACATCAAAGAGCAAGATGACCTCAACGCAATACCAGGAATGAAAAGAATTCCTGAGTTCTGAGCCCAGCCGCGGGGTAATTTCAGAAGCTTTCCTGTCACTCCTGACAAGCTGGTGGGTTTTTATTTCAGGGCAACATTTACCTACTGCATAGGAACACCGTGAAGATTAATTCATTTGCGTGCCATGTGAAATATGAAATGTGCTAGGAAACAGATCTTAGTGGTGGAAGTGCAAAGGGCAGTTACAGTGCTGTTAACATGCTGTTGAGGAGAAAGCCCCTGGCTGGCTCTGTTGACTTTAACCTCCTTGCTCTGTCACTCCCTCCTCAGAGAACACATCAAGGGCAGAAAGGGAGGGATCTCAGGGACTGGTTCAGTGGAAAATGCTCTGTGGCCCTGAGCCCAAGCCAGGGTGAGACTGCTGAGGCTGCTGCTGTGTCCTTACAGCAGGTTAGGTGTTGAGCCTTGCATAAATTTCTCTCTCCTTGCTGCCTGGACTTCTCTGCCAAAAGTGCTTCTAGCTGAGGGTGGAGATTAATGTGCATACAGAGTTGATAGTCAGACAAACTTGGCTCTCAAGCAAAACAAAGGATGATCATCTTGGCTACATAGGTGTAACCCATATATCGTGTTCCACTTGATAACTGAATTCTAATTTGTGGAGCTACTGGAGTCTTTAAAACAAAGACAGGCTTAGAATTCCCTGCCTCCTCAAATGTGAGCAGTCTCAAGTAAGAACTTAGCACAGCAAAACATGATTATTAGTAGCAATACAGTATTTTTATAATGCATTTTTTTTTCATGGCTACAGTAACAGTATCCCGTGCTCTATCCATAGAATGAAAATTGAGGTATATTTGCATATCTTAATAACTTAAATAAACTTGTCTACAAAGAAAACTCTACCAAACATAACATGAAGCAGAATTAAACACTTGTTAATTCTGTTTACAGGGATATATAAGAAAATGAAAGTTTGTTTAATGAAATTTTAAAAATAAGTAGAGAACATAATATACCACTCATCTCTGTACTAGGTTAAACCACTTTTAAAGTAGCTTATTATCTTGTCTCTGACATTAGCCAGCAGTAGATGCCTATGCAAGAACACTTAAGTTTCCCAAGTACTTTTCCAGGTCACATACTTTTGCACCAGCTAGAAGAACTAACTGAACTAGGTAATTCTTCTCATTCAATAGCTTTCTTGAGTAGTTCATGGATTTTGTTTTCAGTTCTTTTTCAAACCTCTATCAACTTTTAACACCACAAATGTCAAGTAGTAACTTAATTACATGAAAGGTTTTTTCTTTTTTTGTTTGTTTGTTTTGAACTTGCTATATTCTAAGTTCACCTGATAGCACTTTTTCGCTGTGGAAGTGGCAGTGGACAATCATTCCCCTTTTAACCTCTCTATAATCCTGAGGATTTTATAAACTGCTGTCACATCCCCCTTCACTTGTCATTTTTTCAAGCATGAAGAGTCTCGATATGTTTATTGAAAAAAAATCATGCTGAAACTGTTTCATACTTTTGATCATCCCTGTTACCTTTCTGTATCTTTCTGACTTGGGGAAGAAGGGGATCGGAGTGAACCAGAGTTATGTACAGTGTTTGAGATGAGGGCACACTGTGGAGTTACAGAGAAGTGAAATTATGTTTTCTGTTTGGAGCTGATGTTTTTGTAGAACTGTTTCTCTATGGTTATCCACTATTTATAACTTGAAGATCTCATTCCTGAGTGACAAGTTGTGTATGTTAAATTAGATTTATATGTAATTAAAGCTGAGGTTATTTATCCCCATGGACATAACTTAACATTTATTTGCATTTTTCACTTGCTTTTTTATTACCAAGTATGAAATTCTACAAGTCTTCTCAGCTGATCCTCATCCTTGCCCTGAATAGCTTTGTAATACCAGCAAATTTTATCATCTCACTTTTCACCCACCTTGCCATCTCATTTTCTACTATGTTGAAGAGCACAGGTGTGGCCCAGAATTTTGGTCTTTTGTAGTAGCCCCCCTCAACTGAGAAAATTGGCTATATAAACTTTTTTTCCCCCATATATTTTGAGTATTTATCCATTCTAAAACATTACCTCTTATCTAATTGCAATGTAGTCTGTTTTACAGGTCCTTGACAAGGAATATTGTAAAACACCTTTTGGAACTGCAAAATGGCTTTGGCAGCTGGATTAAGCCTGTCTATGTAACTGCTGACTACTCCAGCGAGCTATACTCATTTTTTCAGATGTGACTTTGCTTTACAAAAGCCATGTCTTTCCCTCACAAAATGTCTTATATTTAGTCATGTTTTCCAATTCTATTCTTCTATTCTTTTTGTATTTACCCAGTTAAAATGGGAACATATAGTATTCTTGATCTTCCCTGCAATTTTTTTTCTTCAATCAGCATCACATACCATGCCTTAGATATCAAAGCATTTTAAACCAAAAGGTTATATACTGTAGTAAATAATCTGGCATCTTCATGTCTAAATTACTCTAAAGTTTTTGATTTCACACACACTAAATTATCTTTTAATTCTGTAACTTCTTTCCATGAATTCTTTTGTTGAAACAGGTGCTTTGATGTTAGAACCTGTTTTTCAAGGGCTTCTGATATGGGACACAAGTTTCTTCAGAATTAGCACAGATCAAGCAAAAATGCTTCCAGTTTCATTTTATCTTCCCTAAATCTTTTTTGCATATCTTGATTATCTAGTGTCTCTACAAACTCTTGTTTCTTTCTTCACTTGCTTGAAAAAAAAAATAAATTCTCTCTATATACCTTTTGCAAGTGTTTCCTTAATTCATATTTTTCCCCTCTTGGTTGTCCTTTTCACTTTCTTATTTAAGAAATTTATTCATTCTGATGTAGTTCTCTTTTTCAAAATTAGTGGGGTTTTTGGCTATGTTTTTCTGGCAATGATTTTGAAATTAAGTACATGATGACCACTCAGTTATTCTAAGCTTCCTGTGTTGACTGAAAACCAAGACTAAAAAATTGAAGTCTATGATAGATCTGCTTGCAATAACATTTACATTTACATGTTTTAACTTTAATGAAGAGGAGATGAAATGAACTCTTGATGTACCTAGAAAAGGGCATGCTCATAGCAAAGAAATAATGGTAGATTGTAGTACAAGACTATTAGGATAGCATGCTGGAGTTTGAAATTGTTCTTTATCATCCCAAAGCTAGGGAATGCCAGTAGCCAAAAACCAGCATGATCCAGTGCAAGTGACCAAGCACTGGAACAGACTTCCCAGAGAGACGGTGGAGTCCCCTTCTCTGGAGATTTTCAAGACCTGCCTGGATGCTGTCCTGAGTAATGTGCTCTAGAAAATCCTGCTTTAGTAGGGGAGTTGGACTAGATGATCTCTGGAGGTTCCTTCCAACTCTGACAATTCCATGATCAGTTCCAACCAGTGGCAGCTGGACAATGTCCCATGCATATTGCTGAGCTGAGGACCACCATCAGCATCAGGCTGCAGTTTCCTGGCCCAGGAAGAACAGATGATTGCACCCACAGCAAGCATGGGGATATTGTCTCACATGACAATGCAGTCACCTCTTTCCCACATCTTCACTTCTTTTTGACACGTTTATCTGATTTGTATTGTCTTGTCACAGTATGCTCGGGCAGCCATGTCATTTTGGTGGTGAAAAGCAGTGATAGGCAGAGCCCCTGTATAGACCTGCCTGTTGAGATAATGGTTCATACATGGTGCAGAAAAGGTGACTAGTAAAAAAAAAAAGGGTGTCATGTTAGGGATGCAACCATTGTATCAGGCCTTCTGTGGGCACCAGATGGCAGCCAACCTGGAGTCCAGATCTCAAGATGATCCTCCAACAGTCTAACAGTGGCCTCCAACGCCCCACCCCTACACCTCCAAAGCTATGGTTGACCCCCACAAATTAGACTATGCAGAAAAATTGAAAATATTAAATTGAATACAAGAGAACAATGAATAGTAAGAGAAAGTTGGGATAACACTGGCAAAAATGACATTAAATGTGACAGAGATGGCAATTTATTTTTATACAGAATGGATAAAGAAAAATAAGAGATGTTACTGTACAGTCAATACCTCACAGAGTGGTAGATTTCACTCATCTCCTAGATAAGACAAAATTTGAACACTGTCATAGCTTAACCTCAGCTGGCAACTAAGCTTCTATGCAGCTGCTTGCTCACTCCCACACAGTGGGATGGGGAGAGAATCAAAAAGGTAACAATAAGAAAACTTGCGGGTTGAGATAAAGACAGTTTAATAGATAAAACAAAAGCCATTAGTGCAAGCAAAGCAAAACAAGGAATTAATTCACTACTTCCTATTGGCAGGCAGGTCTTCAGCTATCTCCAGGAGCAGGAAAGCAGGGTCCCCTCACATGTAATGATTGCTCAGGAACACAAATTCCATCACTCGAAATATTCCCCCTCCTTTCTTCTTCCCTCAAGTTTATATGCTGAGCATGGCATCATATGGTATGTAATATCCTTTTAGTCAGCTGTGATTGTCTGTCTTGGTTGTGCCCCTCCAAGCTTCTTGTGCAACCCCAGCCTACTCGCTGGTGGGGCTGTGTGAGGAGAAGAAAAGGTCTTGGCTCTCTGTAAACTCTGTTCAGCAGTAACTAAAACATCCCTCTGTTATCAACACTGTTTCCAGCACAAATCTGAAACATAGCCCCATACATGCTACTCTGAAGAAAATTAAATCTATGCAAGCCCAAACCAGCACAAACAGGTAAGTTGGGATAATATGATAGCTTTCAATATTTGCTGCTACAAAGTCACTCTGCGTTTAAGGAGGATTGCATGCCAAAGAGCAGTTCAGACTGGCTCAGAATGTACTCAGTCATGGATTGTGTTTAAATTTGGCTTATAATTTGAAAAATCCCAGCCAGACCTGCAACAGTAGGCTCTCCATGACTTATCTTAGAGCTGTTACCTGCAGCATTTGTAGTCTTAATCAGATGTTAATGCTTCTCTTGTAAGATTATAAAATAATTGCAAATAGCTCAGATTAGGATGTGTGAATGTCACTTAAAGCTCATTTCTGTCTTATATGCAATCCAGTATTCTCCATAGGCAGCAGATAAGGGTCTACAGAAAAACAGGAGCCTAGAAACAAACAATAATAACAAGCACTAATCAGAGTGTAATAATCTTTTGAGTTGCACTTATGTTAAAAGGTAATCACTGATACTCACATGACACTGAATAAGTAGCAATTCATATGGACTTCATAGTTACAGAAAGAAAATAAAGAATTTGATTTCCTAAAGGGCATCAGCAACAAAACATGAAGAAATGAAGGAAACACAGCTTTAAAGTTTTATCACTGGCTTTCAGTAGAGCTGCGTTTTCTCAGCTATGGCATAAGATCATGTGCAAGATTCAACGAGTCTTGCATCAGTTCTATATTGACGCTGGGCTTGAACACATCTTTTCAGTTGCGATATTGCAGGGTGTCTACTACGTCAGTGGTTTTGAGACAAGCCTATCTGGACATACTTGAAAACAGGTGCCTAGGTAATTTAGCTGGTGGAAAATTGTATGAAAAATAGTAAAAGCACCATCCTGATTAGATGGCAGACGACAGAATAGTTTCATGACAAAGGGTCTCAAGAGACACCATGTACGTAGGGAGTTGCCATCCCTATGTCCCCTGTTCCAGTGGCAGCTGGGACAAGCAGGGCTTGCCATACATAGGAGAGCTGCTATTGCCACAACTTCCATATGTGAGCATGAAGGCTGATAAGGCTTTCAATGTAGAGATGAAGTTAGATACCTAGAGCTGTGACTCTAACCATATAGTTATGGTTATATATCCATATATATATAACTATATATGGTTATATATCATATCTCACCTTTCATGTTTATAAAATACAGTAGTAATACTTACTTCATGAGCGTATACAAGCATTCATCTGCAGCATGTATGAGTCACTTTGACATCCTTGAAGAAAGGGCATTGTTGAGTAAGAATTACTTTTTTATTTTTGTATCAAATACAAGAGAAATTATATTTTTCTCAGTGTTATTAAGGTTTTTTCCCAAAATTGAGATGCCTGAATAAAGTCAGAAAGCTCAACATTAATTCCAAATACAGATGAACATTATATTTCACAACATAACTAATACAGGAAGCAAATAAGATTTCAAACCTCTACTTTGTTTTATGCTTTTTTATATGCATATACACTCAAACCAATTTATATATACATTATACATGTGTGGGCATAATGCACGTGTCCTAGCTGCCTGATAGATAATTATCTCTTTGAAAAACAAAGTGTAACTGCAGTATGATACTGAATCCATGCATTTTTTACAGGTTTATTTACTTAAGTCAAAAAAAAAAATTTGAGGTCTGAAAGATATCAATTATAATTATTTGAAAGGGAAAAATAGCAAAAAAATTATATATTTATCATATTCCTTGACATAATCTTTGCATTCACAAATATGATAATCAAGAACTGTGGACTTTAAAATCAACAATATAGCAGCATGTGAAGAGTACTGGAGTAGTTATTCATTATAACTTTAGTGATATGAGATTCTTTATATACACAAATATGATCTTAAAAATGGCCTCCATCAGCTTAAAAAATGGACAATATCATGAAACTTGTTAAAGCCAAGGTGAACTATGGCACCATATCCAAATGTAGAAAAAGACAATCACATTTTTCGACATTTCTACAGCTGATGGCATTGAAATGTCAGCAAAGCTCAAAGCAAAAGTACACAATAAATTTGATATTACACCACATGTTTGATTAAGCCCAAGGGTGAAAATGTAACTTGCAATTTTATTCTGAGTCAGTAGATTTCTGACACATTTTGATTTTTAACAAAGGGAAACTCAGTCTTAAGGCTTCACAGAATTCAGCAAGACTGTCATGGTTTTATTCAGACTCTCCTAGAAATTGGTCTTTATAAGCCCAGTGGACACAAATACATTAATAAATTTTATTATTGTAAAACCTGTTCTCAAGGAATTGTTTCAAACAGCAAGGCTATGACTATACTCAAAACACAGACTCAATTAATGCCAAGTGTGTAGTGAAACAGCAACAGTATTTTCTTATGAAAATTATACTACTTTCTACTTCAAATTTTTAATACATTTAAAACAGTTCTATGCATGTACCTCAAGTTGTTCACATTTAAAATGCAAAAGTGTTGTCTATGAAAACCTCAAGGAATTTCTGACTACACTTGGTTATTTTTAAATATCCATTTACACTCATTATAATGTATATGATAATTCCGATAATAGTTAAAAAAACCCAACTCTGCCTCACAATGAAGACGCAGGGAAACTGTATCAGTTATTGTGACAGGTCTCAGAGAAGAAATGCGTGACTACAGATGAAAGAAATACAAATGGTAAAATCCGCTCTGGTTTATGACCATGGAGCATGGTAATTAACTGACACATATTCAAACACTTTTTAAGAAATAGACTATTCAAAAGCTATGCATTGTTTTTGTTGTTTCCTAATTTTTATCACACTGCTGGATGGCTCAGAAGTGATGCTGTCAAAGCAGCAGTCAAGGACCAAAGTAATTGGAACTGCTGGGTGAAAAGACAAGCTCCATACAGGAATTTCCTGCCACTCCGGTGGCTGTGACAGAAAAGCTCTGAAAATGCCGGTAGAGATTTAGAATGATGAATAGCTGCTACGGTTAGTGAGAAATCTTGGAAGTTCAGTTTTGTTTTATTTGCTGAAATATTACCAAAGAAGTCTTGAAGCCTGTGACTTGTAAAATGTGACTCCAGAATGACCTATGACAGTTGGGGTTGCTGTGGATGTTATGCTTCTATTTATCTGGGAGTATTGTCAGGTCCTTTGTCTCATTTCTCAAAATAAAAGCGCAACCTTTGTCCCATTGTTTGTCATTATTTATACACTACGAGGTTAATTCCCTGATTTTGAGACCTCCTAATTTTCCTGACATTATTTGTTGGGGCTGTCTCTTCTACTGTTCTTGATAATTAGCCCTGTATTCCATTCTCCGGTCTTCAGAGATAAACTAACAAGGCTATGTCCATGTAATGGACTTCAAAGTAAATTGTTGCAATGTTGAACCTAATTACCCTGCTGCTTGGTCAGATCGGTAACCCTGCAACAGACACATCGACTCCTGCTGCCTTGAAGATCCCAAAGAAATCGGTTTGTGAGAATAATATCCACTGGTGGCAGGGAAATGACACAAAGTAGGAATCACAGATAGGGGTATCTATCAGCACTCCCAGGCAGGGAGCCACCCATCTCCTGGCAGGGCACTGACTGACTCTTCTCTGCTGAGGTTCTTTTCTGATTTCAGATGCTTAACACGGGTTACTCACCACAACTACAGCATAGAGCCGGGAGTAAGAAGTTAGACACTGTAGATATTACACTCAGTTAGACCCAACTGGAGCATTCACTCTGAACTGCAGGAGACCCAGACCCAAATCACACCTCCGGCTGACTCAGTCTCTCAGGTTGTTGGAGAGTATTTCCCATGGTACAGTGCTTACAGCAACTGGTAGCAAAAATGAATTCTTTGTAGGTCTCTCTAATGCAAGGAATTATACTGTGAATATGGGTAGAGGATATCTACATGATTAGATGTAAGAGACAAAAAGATGAATTTGTGAAATTCAGGTATTTAACCGTTGGCCTGTTTGGCACAATCAGGACTGTAGTTGTGATATGCAGAAATACATGTCAAGTATATACAGCATCTTGGACCCATACAACAGTAGTAGAGCAATAGTTTTGAAGATCTAAATTTTGACCTGAAAACATTAGACATCTGCAAGCTATTTGAAGTGAACGGGCCTTCACATGATTTTACCCAAGTGGATCTAATTGCAGAAGCAGGGCCTGAAGACTTATCTGGAGAGCATCTTCTGGAATCATTATAACTTAAGACTGGTGAAAAATTCGTTGGTACTGAAAGAGTGTCTGCTAGACACTCTTAGTTATAAAATAAGTGCTAAAACAATTTTATTTTGTATGTGATTTTTCAAGATAGCTACAAAACATCACATGAAGCAGGCAAAATAAAAGCAATAATCTTCAAAGCCTAGCTGCACATCCTTTTTCTTTCTGGCATAAATACAAAATGCAAGCTAAAAGAAGATAACTTCTGACTGAATGAAACCGCTTTCACAGAGACTGGATCTAAATTTTTTTTCCCCTCTGTTGCTCAAGTCTCTTTAAAACACAGAAATAAACTAATCTGAGGGAGCAGCTACGAAGGACCCCAGCAAACCTAATTCAAAAAGAAAGCAACACATTACATGGAAAATGTAAACCTATTGGTATAGTTGAGCATAAATTTCTTTTATAAATTCTTCTAGGAATTACTGTAGTTGAACACTTCCAAAAGGAAAAATTCACTTCAAATTTATAAATGCAAATACATACAATTGATAAACAGAATTGTCAAATATTTAGGCTCTCACTATCTGTCTCAATTATAAAATACAAAATCTCACAAGAACATAGACTTTTCCCAAAGCATATGAAATGAATTTGCAGGCCTCTAAAATATTTTTCTTCTAGTTTCTCTTATTTCTCTCATACTAAGAGAAGTCAGGCAAAATAGCCAGATGGCCTGTGTGGATGAACAAGGAACTGCTGGACAAGCTCCAAACCAAAAAGGAGGCTTATTGAGGGTGGAAGCAAGGATGGGAAGACTGGGCAGAATATAGAGAACACTGTCCGAGTGGTCAGGAAACACATCAGGCAAATGAAAGCCCAGGCAGAACTAAATCTAGCCAGGGATGTCAAAGACAATACGAAAAACTTCTACAGATATGTCAGGGATAAAGGCAAGACTAGAGAGGCTGTGGGTCCTCTCCAGAAGGAAATGGGAGACCTGGCCACCCAGGATACAGATAAGGCTGAGGTACTGAATGATTTTTTTGCCTCAGTTTTTACTGACAAGGGCTCTAACCACACTGCCCAAGTCACGGAAGGCAAAAACAGGGGCTCTGAGAATGAAGAACTGCCCACAGTAGGAGAAGATCAGACTCAAGATCACCTAAGGAACCTAAATGTGTGTAAGTCCATGGGACCTGATGAAATCCATCCACAGGTCTTGAAGGAGCTGGCAGACCAAGTTGCTAAGCCATTTTCCATCATGTTTGAGAAGTCGTGGCGATCTGACAAAGTTCCCACTGACTGCAAAAAGGGGAACATAACCCCAATATTTAAAAAAGGAAAAAAAAGACAACCCAGGGAACTATAGGCCAATCAGTCTCACCTCTGTGTCTGGCAAGATCATGGAGCAGATCCTCCTAGAATCTGTGTTAAGGCACATGGAAAATAAGGAGGTGATTGGAGACAGCCAACACTGCTTCTCCAATGGCAAACCATGCCTGACAAATTTGGTGGCCTTTTATGATACTGCCACAGACTCAGTGGACAAGGGCAGAGCAACAGACATCATCTACCTGGATTTAAGCAACAAATTAGACACTGCCCTGCACAACCTCCTGGTCTCAAAATTGGAAAGTCATGGATTCAATAGATGGACCACTTGATGGATAAGGAACTGGTTGGATGGCCACACTCAAAGGGTTGTGGTCAATGGCTCAATGTCCATAGTGTTTCTCAATGGTCAATACTGGGACCAGTGCTATTTAACGTCCTAGAAAGGCATGGACGGTGGGATAGAATGCATTCTCAGCAAGTTTGCCAATGACACCAAGCTTGGTAGCACAGCTGACATGCTGGAGGGAAGAGATGCCATCCAGAGGGACCTGGACAGTATTGAGAGGTGGGATAATGCAAATACCATGAAGTTCAACCAAGCCAAATGCAGGGTCCTGCACCTGGGATGTGGCAAACCCAGGCACAAATACAGGTTGGGCAGAGAATGGCTGGAGAGCAGCTCTGAGGAGAAGGACTTGGGAGTGCTCATGGATTCTCATGAGCTGGCAGAGTGCACTGGCAGCCGAGAAAGCCAACCGTATCCTGGGCTGCATCAAAAGAAGCTTGACGGTCACAGGAGGTGATTCTACCCCTCTACTCTGAGCTCGTGAGACCCCACCTGGAGTATTGTGTCCAGCTCTGGAGTCATCAACAGAGAAAGGACATGGAACTGTTGGAACGGGTCCAGTGGAGGGCCACGAAGATGATTAGAGGGATGGAGCACCTGTCCTATGAGGACAGGCTGAGAAACCTGGGGCCGTTCAGCCTGGAGAAGAGAAGGCTCCAGGGAGACCTTCCAGCAGCCTTCCAGGGTCTGAAGGGAGCTTGGAGGAGAGCTGGAGAGGAACTCTTTGTCAGGAAGCGTAGTGATAGGAAAAGGGGTAATGGTTTTAAATTGGAAGAGGGGAGATTTAGATTAGATATTAGGAAGAAATTCTTTGCTGTGAGGGTGGTGAGGCACTGGAACAGGTTGCCCAGAGAAGTTGTGGATGCCCCATCCCTGGAATGTTCAAGGACAGGTTGGATGGGGCTTTGAGCAACCTGTTCTAGTGTGAGGTGTCCCTGCCCATGGGCAGGGGGGTTGGAACTTGATGACCTTTAAGGTCCCTTCCAACTGTAACCATTCTATGATTCTATGAGTCATATGGCACCTTTTTTTCCTTTACAACTTTTCTTTTCCAATGCTGCTTTTAAGTATTATACTGTATTTCTGTTATGTTGTAAGAATGAACTTTTAAAAGACTATAGTAAGCCTCAAAAATTACCTACCCAATAAATCAGAAGAAAGAAACATGAAATTTATGTCCATTTTTATTTATAAGTAGTATTATAATGGTTTAATTTACCTAATTATAATGGGTGCTCTGCTACACAGCCAAAAAAACCCCAACATATTCAGACTCTTACCCACCTTAAATGTCAACCAATTCAACTGAAATGAGAAAAAAAAATAGTAACAAGGATCAATACAATCAAAATTCACTACCACTAAAAAAAAAATTAAAAGTCCTAATAAGAAGAGTGAACTAAAATATCCTTTCTAATTTAAGTCACCATAGATATTGAGAAGATGTGAATTGAAGAGTCAGCAATACTTCCAGGAGGTTTTCATTATGGCAGCTACATATCAAAACACGATTCCCAATTTTACCATTGCTTTCTTTGTGATCCATGTCCTCCTCGTCAGTGTTCCCAAACTGACTCTAGGTTTTCCCCTGAGCACACCAAAATACAGCATTCCCTTGCCTTGGAAGGGTTATCGATAAAAGGAACACAGGTAAATGTCTCACTCAGAGTTAGGTTGATATTTTCATTTAGTCTACACTTGTGTGTATATTGCAATGTATTTGCTGGTCTGATGGATTACCTAGGATTAAATGCCATGGTCAGCCTAGTCTCTTTCTGCTCTCAGCCTGCTGGAGCTGCTTTTTGGAGAGAGAGTCACAAAACATCCTGTTACTCTTATTAAACTAAATGCTCCTTGGCCAGTGGAAGAACAATAGACAGTTTTCCATTACATTCATATAATGTCTATAAGTTATTAAAAATGCTCTAAGGCATGCAAATCCCAGGAGAAGTGCCAATTTAAGGCACTATCATTTATATTGTGCCTATTTAAAATATGTTCAAGGAACATTAAAGTTGAATACCCAGTGTTTCAGACAAGATTTACATATTGGGGAATGCCAGATGAAAGTCTATCTGCCCAAATTTCATATGTATCTGTATGTCCTTGGCTCCTCAATCATGCATCATTTTCCACTGCACAGAACAACATCTGGACCTTGTATTAGACCACCAACAAAAAATCACTAGTCTTTAGACAGGTATAAACACTCCTTGCCAGTTGCAAGGCAGGCTGTGGAACAAGAGTGAAATGCAGGTCAGTTCTCATCCATTTTCCAGGAAGGGGTTGATCTGCTGTCTACAGCCTCTATTAGCCAATAAATCCAACCACATTGATTTGGCACATTCATTTTGAAATGCATTATGCTTATATTTAAGTCTTGGCTCTTTCATATTAGAAATCAGTATTTTACTCTTTCTGCTAAATCCCAATTAAATTGACTCTAGCTGTCTCAGATCCATGCAGTTTTACCAAAGCAAAAAGTGTATTTCAGGGTTATCACATCCACATCTTTGTGATTTTACCTAGAGCATGATCAAAAGTGACAGGGGTGTCGTTGGTGCTATCAGACTATGAAATATGTCTGTTTGATGCCAGGTACTCAGATGTGCTTACTCCTGCCATTTTTTGTCCTCTTTGACCATCAGGATTTCAGACCATACAAATAACCTTATTCCTTTTTTAAAAGAAAGCTAGAGCCCTAGGTGTTCTTTAATTGCTTTTCATTTCTCCACACAATTTTCTGGCATTGTTCACTTTCTATGAGAAGAGGAAATTCATGTCCAAGTAATTCCACCCTTTGTGAATTGTTACAGTCTGAGGGACAGAAATTTCAGCAGAAAGTATACATGTACTTTCCAAACAGAGGTTACTACATAATTTTATTAGATTTTTCTCCAAATCCTCCTTGCACTGAGAACAGACTCAAAGCCAAATGGGGAATATTTAGAGTGACACAACTGTCATTACTTTGGTGGGTTTAATTAATGTATATCATCAAGTGTCATTATAAGTTAATAGCTTGATACTGTGGTCTCATAATCAGCCATCTCAAAGCCCCAACAAGCCAGTGACCATAACTACACCTATGTCACTTCTGAGAGCAGGCAGTCTTAGCAGATACCGTAGATCTTTATGTGGCTGTGTAGATCACACAGCTGGAAGCCGAGAAAAGCCTTTAAAATGTCCCACTGTACATTTTCTCCAGTTAAAGTGAAGGGAAATGAAATATTCATATATGAAGCTTCCTAGGCTGGAAATAGGGTTTCTCTTGCCAAAGGAAGCAAGCACCTTCTATAGAATATTTTGCTTTCCAGAAATATGGAATAAGCATTAAATGACTTCTTAAAATCACCCTTTTATTTGATTTCTTACCAGACTAAAGTGAAATGTGAACTGTAGCTTTAAGGCCTCTCCCAGACTTAATAAGCTCCAGGTGTACTTGAAGCAGTTAATTGCTTCTGAAGGGAGCGAAGAGAATATTGTTCCAAGAGCCTGTTATTTCTGAAAAGACTCTAAGTTCAGGGTTTGCTGCCTCAGTGAGTTCCTATGGTGAAAGTTATTCATGTGCAGGAACTATCAGGCTTGAAAGAAAGAGCTTTTATGGAGAACCTCTTTGTGGAAGGATGAATGAACTGAAGATTCTCTACAGAAGGCTATTTGAGTCATATGCATCTTAAGCAGTGTATGTTGGACTAAACCCCTCTGAATTTTATGGAAATGATCCCAAAGTGTGAAGCTGGGCTCATGATCCAGGTTTTCTCCTAATAGAGAGGGTTAAATTTGGGTTTTATACAAGGCTCCTCTCCAATTCTATTAACAATGAACTCTAGATGGCTCTTTTGACAACTGAACTGAAATCTCTTGGTGTAGCTAACTTTCTTTTGAGAAAAATAAAACCTTTCCTGACAGTAATTCTGCAGCTCTATCATGTTCTGATACAGTTTCTTCTTTTTTAACACTGCACAATTAAAAATGTACTTGTATTATTTATGGTAGTTAATAATAATGAGATATACATGAAGAAAAAAATCTTCAACATCCCTTCTTTCTAGCTTCCATGTTACCACATCCTGATAACTAGCAACATATTGCAGCCGAGAGATACCACAACTAGTTGGTTATGCTCTTGCAATTTTATGTGACTATTATGTTTAAAGTATGGAGGAGTTAACATAAAAAAAATAACTTTGACAAGTGCTTCTCTCCAGGGACACACATTTTTAGTAAATCACATTGAATTGTGAAACATAATATCATGTTGATTTGTAAAGAAGAACTACCTCGTGACTGAGACACTATGCTACAATTTCTAAGGTGCAAGCTTAGTTCATCTCTCTCAAATTTTCCATTGTAGCCCTGGATAAGCCATCACATTTTTCAGTCTAATCTTGTTCTTGGAAGAAACTTATCTATCAGGATTGAAATTTTCCAAAAATTCAGGCTGTATGGGAAATTTTAGAACAGATGTTTCAGGCTTGGCAAAATTACAAGTAATGAAAACAGGCTCTTATTTTGGGAAGCATGAAGCAGTTTCAGTGATTGATGAGCTCTCTCTATTAGAACATAAACAGGTTGTACATGAACAATTTTTAAAAAATAATTGACTTTGCCTAATTTTTTACATTCCACATACTTATCCTTCCTGTCTTTATTGTTCTGCATTCGACTCTTTACTTATCATTTCAAGATCTCTAACCGTTTCAGAAGATATGAAATTGTCATCTCCAAGTCTGGTGTGATCAAGTACTATAATATTTGTGTTGTTTTCTTCTTATTTAAACTTTCTAAAGACCTTTTCCAGGCATGAGGTGAAAATTTTCAATGAGATGCTATCTCCATATCTAGCTACACTTCAACTCTATTTCTTCACACTTCTTGTCATGCTAAACTTAAACATTTCTGTCTTAATATTATAGCTATGTTTCTGGGTTGTTATATACATGGCCCTTCTACACCTTTCCTCTTCACGACTTTCAACAGTACTTGAATTTCCATCAAGTCAGGAATCTGCTCATAATTCCAGGAAGCTATACACAATCTCTTGTTTTTTCTGGCACTTGTTCTCAGGGGTTATTCATTGTTTGCAGGTGACTGGTGGCTGAGACATTACTTCTAAATACAGGCTACTCTTGAGCATGATTAGGGTGTCATTAAATACTTTTTAATGTACATAAAGTGCTGGCTATAAACTCCAGCCATCTGGCATTGCTGCGTCCTGGTGGTTGGTAAGACAGTAAAAGAATATATTCAACCCATTTTACCCTTAGAACAGCAGTAATAATCCATCAGAAATCCATGATTTTTTTGCCAGAGAAGGAATATTTCAATGCTACTGAACATTGTTTAAAAAAAATTAGTAGTAGTAGTATGCAGTATAAACATAGCTGCATCTTGTAAGGCCTCAATATCAAAATTCCATCCATGCTTTGTAGTATTATTAGGCTAATATGGCCCACTCTAATCTCAACTGATAGTACAGTTAAGAACCTGTAACCTTTTGGATTTCCAGGAAATTCCTAAAGAGCTTCCTTCTTTGTTTATTTTGTTTTACAACCAGTAAAGTGTGAATATGTTCAAGATGCAGGCAGAGTGTGCTTGATAGGGAGGAGTGGGTGGGTGGAGGGGGCATGTTGGGAAGTCACAGCAAAGCAGACATGCTGCTGTACGTGTCATACCTAAGAGCACTAAATGTGGGGAAAGGCCCTGCAACCCACTTACTCGCTCCCCCTCTTAACAGACTTATTTTAAATATATGAACTCGAGGGCCTCGCCTGACTTAGACATCTTTTTATTTTCTTTGTTTTGATCTTTAAAGAAAAATTCTTTAGGAACTTCCTCCAAAACAGGTATAAGGAGGTCAATGAGTGATACTATACTTTTAAAAAAAAGATTAAATTAAATGACAAAAAAAAAAAAGAGATCCCACTAGTTTTCTATCATACCTTAAAGAGCTGTCCCACATGTTATTTTGTCTTCCTCAGAACCTGAATAAGACCTGGTCTTCCTCTGTTTCCTGTAAACTGTTCTGTTTGGACTGTTTCAGACCAAAGCAACAAACCAGTCTGAAATGCTTTGGAGAACATAAAACACAAAATCCCCTACTCGTATGAATAAACTCTACTTTAAACATCCTTCCAATTGCAATTTTGGCATGGCATCTCAGAGAGAGATAAAATCCTCACAAACGATTTGTTTTCAAACTGGTTAAGGTAACTCTCAACTTTAAATTCTACTCAAAACCTAATAGGAACCAGAAACCAATTAATCTCCTGCTTTACTCAACAATTTGATTTATAACATATCTCCCCATAGAGACTCTGAAACTCTCCTTAGCTTAGTTGATGAATGTATGGATTTGGGTAAAATCTGAAACAAAACAAGACACGTTACCATTTCAGGAACTCAACAACATGGACAACCATCCTGGCACTTTTAATTTAATTGACAAGTATTGTGTCCCTTCTAGAGTCCTTATACCCTCACTTTAACGACAGTAGGTTGAAATCTTAGGATGTGGCAGCTCTGTCTCCATCATAGGATTTCTTAGTATCTCTAAAATTATGCCATCTCAAATTAGTCATGAAGCCATGAATGTGCCACCCAGGAGAGTTTTATTTTTTTTTTTAGATAGTCGTCTTGTTCTACTAAGATATTTTAAGCCCTCCAGCAACTTATTCAAAAATCTCATTGCCTTTCCATTCTGCCTAGCCTGTATTTAAATGCAAGTAACTGAACTGAGGCAAAACAGTGTGCCCAGTAGAGTCAGGCTATGACTTCTAGCAACAGCACTGACCAGATGTGTTACAGGAATTTTACAATATAATGTTTGAAACGTATGTTACTATTCAACCTGCTCTGTCAACACTTGAATCCCTCTGAACAGTGTCTGCTCCGATCATGAATCTTTTTTCTACATGTCCTGTACTGAGGAGCGGCAGGAAAATGAACACTGCCTGTGATGCTAATGTTATTGCACACATAATAAAGGATAGTCTGTTTGCTGAGTTGGATGGGGTAACCGCCTTTGCATAGCATAAGAAGCAGGCTCAGAAAGTGTTCTACAGCAGTAAAATTGGTAATGTTCTCCTTTCCATCCATGACAGTGGCTGGTAACACTTTGGGATTCCCTTTGGGTTACCAGAGCATGTGACTAAGAATGGAAATCTTTGGGGTGAGGTGTTTCCTGGGCATTTCTTAGCATTTGGTAAGGACCATTCTATTCTCTCTCCACTCCAGGGTACACGAACTAAAAATATGGGCCATTTAATACACATGGAAATTGAAGAGTTCTGCTTTCAAACAAAAAACAGAAACCTGTTTGTATCCTAAAATCTGTCATGAAAAAGCTGATTCAGTGCTAATATCTTTTACCAGTTTATTGACATAGAAAGTACACTGAAAATGTATAGCTTCCCATTTCAAATTTGGCTGTTGTCCAGTTTACAAGTCTGACTACTAACTGTCTATTCTAATACCGGTTCTGTAGTTATCCAATTAGGTAGAGCTGGGAAACACACATCAGACATTCACATCCACATCTGTATGTGACAGACAGAACTTCTGATAGTCAGTGAAGCACACGGAAAGTGGCTGATTAAATTCTTCCATCTGAATTTGTAGGCTGAAAATCTGATCTCAAGTTTTTCCACTCTTTCTAAAATCTGACAGTTCGACATCCACCTCCCCAACTTCAACTGATTCTTAATGTGATTTAGAATGACATGAGGCTGCATTTTTCCTCGATGAAATGTGCACTGTAATTTGTTCTAAATGATAAAGGAGGAAGATTAGTTAGATTTCTATATTAATAACCACTCAAACTAAGCAAAAATCCAGTGACTTCTACCTGTTCAGACTTAGGTAAAATACGGAAGGAATATTTCCTATAATAAAAGCATTATAATTAATCTTTCTTTTAACAAAAGTTAAATTAATAAGCATAATTAATACACATCAGCTTCCATATGTCTTGTTATGAGAATGTACACCCCTATCTTCCCATTGTTTTTGTTGAGGAAAACCAAGGAATCCTTTAAGAGGATTAATACACGCAATGTGCTTTTAAATGATAAAACCCAACAACATTTGAAACATTTCTGAGCAGAAAGCACTTAATAAAATCTATTAGCAGTAGTAACAAAATATTCAAAAAGTCAATTTGTAAAGCATTTACTTATATTTCCTATGTGCAAATCATTTTGTATGGACTACAAGGATCAGAGAATGAAGTGTCAGCAAATAACTTCTGAAATACAAGATACCCTTGTAGTTAAATATTTCATTTCTGCATGAGTGGTCATGAACATCTATGGATTTACCAGCCTTTTGTAGCCTATATAGCAGGATAATATGAGAATACCTTCTACAAGTGAAATTGAATTTTAAGATATTCAGATAAAGTGGGTCAGAATAGTATGGAATTATCAACAAACTTAAAACACTTCATGTCAATTTTTATTACATTCAGTAGAACAGGGCTCTCAAAAATGATATAATCTAACCTTTTCAATAATAAAAAAAGAATACTCCTTCTTTAAAAATCTGATCTCACAAGTATTTTTCTTTAGGGAAATACAGCTCATCTCAGAAATATCCCTCTCTTCCTTTCACTGTCATTTATCATCGAATTCAACTGAATCTCTTTCACTGAGACTTTATAATTTCATCTTTAATACCCCCCACTAATCTCCCTCATGGTGGCCTTCAGCCAACAAATGTTCTTTACATTACAATACCCTCATTTATTCAATTCCCAAGAAACAGATCTGTGAAAGGGTTAACCATTTGATTGTCAAAAGCTTTGGGTTCTGCTGAGCTACTAAATTTCATGTGCACTTATTACCCAGGTTAGGTTCAAGCCATTGCTGGGCTGGCACAGCGTTTGCCTAACAGGGATAGACCCCTGTAGGGAAAACTAGACAATTAGATGATACTCTGCACACCTAGCATTTACTCAGCCTAAGCCACACTGGTATAAACTCAAAGGTAAACCATCTTTCCCTGATTACTCACTGGGAGTGCTGGTTCCACGATAAGGGGTTGCAACTAAATCTAAATTACAGGAATGAAATTAGTTTACCAGATCACAGCTCCTGCTGCCCCTCCATGCATTACCAGGATGATATTCTACTTTGTTGCAAAAAGGGGGTGGGGTGAAATCATTTCCAGCCTAAATGGTAATATGAAAAAGACTGACTTTTCATCATTTATTTTATCAAGAGGAAATCACCTCCCAAACAAGCAGATGCGTGTCACGGGCTGAAGTGACAACAGCAATGTATTTGTTTCCTGCTCAGCCTTCCTACTTTTGGTGTGTTTATCTGACAGTTATTAGGTGACACTTAGTTGCTCTACCAAGTGAGCGGCGTTTCATGTAAATTATCAAGGATTCTTTGAAACAGGTGTGTGAACGTAACTTCCCTACCATCAGGAGAATGTTCTTCATTCGTCCCCCCTTAACTTTCCTCCTAATTCACATTTAGTTACTTAATACAGCATTTAATAGCCTTACCAGGAACTCCTGAGGAAGCTCTATCTCCTGTTTGAGAAGCACGGTGATTAGGACATTCCCACATTAGATGTGGAAGATTTGGCTTCAAATTCCTGTTTCAAATTACACTAATTGCAGCATCTTAAGGAGGTCCTGCCCTGCATATTGAGCCACACGGCAAGTCAGTGTCTATTTCCAGCTATTTTCTGCTATAGTATCTAACTCTTGTAAGGTCTGTGAACACTTCTGAGGTTTGAACCTGTGTCTTGGACTCAAGCTAGAGAATTTTGTTGGTATTTAGGCAGATGGTGAGTGCCTGGACTCAGGAACATCATCACCTCACCTTGCTCACTGGCTGATGCTCGGATACATGCACAGCTGGGCCAAGGATCCACATACTGCAAAATATTTCTCTATGAAGTGGATTCAAGTAAGCAGGTGCCTCACACTCCCAATTTCTTTCATCTGAAGACAGGTCTTCATAATTGGCCACCCACAGCCAAATGAAAAAAAAAAAATGGGTGTTACTTTTATCTTCCTGAAGAAACAGTCTGAAAAACATTCTTAACCCCCTTGAAAAGTCTCTTTACCAAGTTTTTGACAATCTTAACACTTTGATATGGGGGGGGAGGGAAAAAAAAAAAAGCATCCTGTGATTTATTTGCCAGTCTATATAACATGGTATTACGAAAACCTGAGCACACTGTCCAATTTTACTGGAACGGAAGAAATGATCCAATCACTTGGAAATACAAGGGATAAAGTTCAGGCATTATAACATCCCATTTTGTGAGAACAAGGGCATATCCCACCCATTCATTCAGAGAAAATGAAGCAGAGAAAATGGAGGAAAAGGATAAAATTTCCTTTCATGTACTGAAAGCATCTGGGTGCATTCTGGGCATAAAGAAAACTCCTACTTGCAATATCAAATGGCAGATAAAGGTTGTTTGATTGCACGGAACAGGAACTAACATCTTTTCCAATCTTAAAAACGGCTGTAATAGAGACAAATGAAGGAGTTCTAATCATCATTGAAACAACTCCTTTTGATTAAGTCCGACAGAAGAATCATTTAAGATATAGGAGACAATCAACCATGTTCAGATTTGAAGAGAGCGTCTAACTGACATAGCACAAAACAAAAGAAAGGCAGTCAAATAATTTTATTTATGAAATAACCCTTACTTATAAAATGCACATTCATATGAAGCCGCAGCATGATAATAATTGATATTTAGTCCAAGATGGGTAGGAATTAATATCCTTATAATATAGATGGTGGGTGAGTTAATTAAGACAGAGAGAAGGGAAATTATCTACTTAAGGTCATACAAAAAGCCAGTGAAAATAGTAGGAAAAAGCACCAGATGTCCTGTTTCTGAAATCTCTGCTATAACCATTAGATCAGTAATTCCCAGTCTGGCAGCTTGTAAGGTCTTCTGGCGCTCTCCATGCCAGTATATATTAAAAAGCTAAAACCAAAGCCAAGAACAAAACGTTGCCCACTGCATGTTACTTGCTTACTATTTGGCTGATAAAATGAGACAGAGGCCACGGATGGAGCTGCCTAATTCTGCTTTCCATGTCTTATGTGTAGAGTCAGGTTTTGTTCAGTCTCTAAGCCTGTCTTTTTTGACTTGCTAAAGTAAAATAAATGGCATGAAACACTGCCAGTAGTGATGCAGCAAAGGGAAGCAGCTGCTCTTACAGCAAGTGAGCAGTTGCAAGTCACCTCCACGAGTCCCACAGTACTAAGGGGTGGAAGCACCCACCAGCTCCAGCTTCAACACTGTCCGCAGGTGCTCCACCATGGCAGCACCTACAAGCTCCAGCTTCAATAACAACCCCAGGTGCCCCACCATGGCAGCATCCACCAGCTCCAGCTTCAACAAAAGCAAGTTACTCACAGAGATTGTCAAATAAATATGCACCAAATATAAGTTATATTGAAGCAATGGCTGGAGAGCAGCTCAGAGGAGAAGGACATGGGAGTGCTTGTGGATAAGAAGCCCAACATGAGCCGGCAGTGTGCATTGGCAGCCCAGAAAGCCAACCATATTCCAGCTGCATCAAAAGAAATTTAACCAGAAGGTTGTGGGAGGTGATTCTCCCTGTGTACTCTGAGTTCGTGAGACCCCACCTGGAGTACTGTGTCCAGGAGGAAATTCTTTCCTGTGAGGGTGGTGAGGCACTGGAACAGGTTGCCCAGAGAAGTTGTAGATGCCCCATCCCTGGAACTGTTTAAGGCCAGGCTGGATGGGACTTTGAGCACCATGCTCTAGTGGGAGGTGTCCCTGCCCATGGGCAAGGGGGTTGGAACTTGATCTTTAAAGTCCCTTCCGACTCTAACCATCCTATGATTCTAAGTATGATTGACTACTGCACACTCTAAGTACTATTTCATGCCAACTTATGTTTTTCATTCTGATTCTTCTCATTTATTCCAGTGCAACTGCATTAAAATAGCTGAACATATGTTACAGGCCTTTCCTTAAAATAATTTTTTCAAATCTGATTGTTGTAGTCACCACAGAAGCATTAATCAAAATTCATTTGTAAAAGGACATAGCTAAAGAGATGTAGAAGTACTTCTCTACTAAGGTAATCATTGAGCATTCTTGATATATGAAATGAAGTCCCACATCATCATAACTGTGTTTGGTAGATTGTTATCTCTCCTAGCTGGATATCATTGGTAATGAAAATTTTAATGTTCAGTCACATGAATGCATATTTTTTTAGTTTTTGTTAGTAATTATTTAATTCAGATGAGTATGAATTATAAACGTTGCCAGCAAGGTAGAGTAACAAGACATACTAGGAAAATAACTACACTTTTGGTTTTCTGTTGACCATAAATATGAGGGGAGAAAAGTTAAACTCAGAGACAACAATTTTTCAATTATGTATGGCTAATACAGAGGAGTTTAAAAGATGAGCAACCCATGTTAACTTGATATAGAGAGTTATTTGTTTTTTAAAATAATACAGGTTTGAAACAATACAAGTTCTCTACAAACACAATATAATGGATTCTTTTTCTTTCCAGAGTCTCTCACCAGAAACATTCTGAAGAAAACCCCACAACTTTAATAAAGCTACTGTATGTCTGGGTTAGTCTCATCTTGATGATTTTCCCACTATAAATTTTGCTTCATCCTACTTCACCCAATATTCCAGGTCTCTGGAAACATCAGAAAGGTTGAGAGGTCTTGGGGAAACCTAATAGCCTAATGCAATCACATAGGTCTATGTCCTCACACAGAGGAGAATAAATCAGTCTCACTGCAGGAAAGATAACCTGATGGGTCTGTATTTCCATGGGGAAAAAAAAAATCCCCCCTAAAAGATTCCAATCCTATGCCTAGCTGTTTGAAAATTGCCCCCAGTGCTGCTCTGAAACTCAGATCTTCTGAGTTTTTTTTTTCCTCAGGACAAACATAATGTCTACTTACCATAATGTGGGAGTTCACCCACATTACCTTGCCAATATACCTTACATCTGAACTGGAGACAGACTTGTTTAGTCCCTAAATTCATTAATTTAATATCTTTCCACTCACACTGCTGATACAGGTGGCAATCAGACAAAAAGCAGTAATAGGTTGTCCACGTGATGTGGACACTAGCAGAGGATGAAGCTAATAACAAAGATTGATATTCATTTGGTGTAGTCAGCCCATAGTTCTGTCTTTTAAGATAAATGCGGTATAAACCATTCTTGGTTTCTGAATCAGCCTTTCTCTTTGTCAATAGATATTTTATATGAGATAAAAGACAGTAATAATGAAGAACTCTGAGAAAAAATGTATTTGCCCCTCATACTTGTTCTGCCCTCCAAATATTAATGGAATATTAACAAGTAAGTGAAATAATCTAAGTGAAAATGGATTTCCAGTTATCTAAGAATAAGTTTGAGACTACCAGTAGTCTTGTTTTCCTCATTTACATGGAAAATTATACTTTCGCCTATATATGCTACCGCAGTTATTTGAGAAGTACCTTTTATACATTCCTGATGTTTTGATAAGTGAATGTTACATGTGAAGACAACTCCCTTTTATGCATTTTAAACTGTCTACATTTTGAGTCCATTCTGTTCTAATGTATCAGGAACTATTTAAAAATGCTTACCACACAGAAATTGTCAGCAAAAGTGTACCAGCAGGTGGAGGATGAATGCTGCCAATGATTCCAAAAACAATCAGTCATTAGATGTAATATTGGAGTCTACAGATTTGTCACTAGAGTGTAGAGAGGGGAGAAACATGAAAAATGTGGACTTTTTACTGAATTACTACCTAGTTCACTTTGCTTTAGTCTATCTGAAGACAGAAGGTCAGTTCTGAAAAGGACTAAAAATGTGCCAGCAATGCACAAAAAAAATGCCATGATGTGAAAGCCCAAGTTTCAATTACTTGCCTATGTATCTAATTTTAGCAATATATAGATATAGACACACATAGCCTTTCCTGTATTAGAAGATGTGTCTTGGTGGTTTACTTTCAGGCACCTGAAATATACAACAAAATAGTACAGAAGACGTAAAACAATTCAAAATAGGATTGAAACAAGTGTTTCACATTGCACTGAAACAGTGCAGCAAGTAGTGGAGATAGATAAGGAATTATTCTTGGCAAGTTAGACACAGAAAGAAACTGTTCACAAGATCTCCAAGGAACAGTCTGTGCCTCTCAGAAACACCGAATTTACATTGTGTTACATTAGATATCTTTGACATTCAAAGAAATAAATATTTCAATACCTTTTCAAATAAGTCCCAGGTTGACCCAATTTGCATGGGAATGTTTACACTACTTTCAAGGTAAATCATCTAAACTTACTTTTTTTTCATGCATTGAAATGAAAACTAATTTATCATTTCCCTATTTATGGTATGGAAATACTTACAGACAAATATGTGCCACACATAGATGTAACAAAGAGTTAGCCAGCAAGAATCTTTTTAACTAAAAGCAACATGTAGATACAGTCCTTCTTAGAAGATTTTTTTTACTTGCTTTCAATAAATGAAACCAGCATTTAAAACTATGATCTTACCACTGGACACAGGAGAGCAAGTGAGTTAACAGGGTTTTGGCCCAGCTGTGTGAAGGAGCTGAATCAAGAGCAACATTCCTGGAGTCAAAGAACCAGCATAAGTGGTGTCTCCCACTGTCTCACGTATGTGACCTGTGAATGAGAGGAATAGCTGTGGCCATAGCTTTGGGATACCTACTGCAAGATCCATGGTCTATTTGATTAGTGCCTAAGGGCAAGTACCAATGTCACCACTTCCAGCATCTTTCCAACCACCTGCAGGACTCACTAGCAAGTCCAGGCTCAATGAGACCCCCAGGACCTCTGATTGTTCAGGGGCTGTCTTCTAGGAAGCGGTGGCACAAGAAGCCAGGAGAGCACTGCCCATTTATTTTAAATTGAGACATTGTCACTCATTGCAACAGTTGCCTAGGGCATATTAGTAAAGTAATAAACAGGGATGATGGAGTTTCAGACAAAAGCCACAAAAGACAGGTTGGAGCATGTGTGTGGGCCTGTGGAACATTAATGCAGCATTATGTTTGTATAATATCTAATGAGCTTTGCTGTTGTAGTCATTTTCTTGCAGTATGCATCCATGCAATGGGAAATAGCTGGCAACATCATGGTCAAGGGGACCACGATAAAGATTTTGGGATCTGGCAGCACCATTAGGTTTCCCAACCCATATGCTGTGGTTCTGATTCTGCCTTTACATGTTATCAAGAACATCTCACAGTTCTCTCAAGCCTCTGATGGAGCCAGGTTATATGTGGCAATAGGAACCTGACCTCAGTGCAGCCATACTGCTGTCCCTGCTGGCTCCCACCCACTGATGCCACAGAGCAAGATGGAGCCAGGGATGGCAGGAGGTCCAGGGCTGCAGTCAGCAATGCTGTCACTGCCATATGGTGGAACTCTTGTGATGCTCAGCAGTAGGCCTAAGGAGTTGCCTGCTCTGCTCGTACCTAAAGCTTTGTGTCCTCTGGTCCAAAAAACTCTGCAGGAGGGACAGGATTAGGCAGGAGGCGCAGCCTTGTGACACAGCTTCCTTTAAATGTGAGATTTTTGCCTCTCAGTACAAGACAGTCTCTGCCAAAAAGAACCATAAACTCAGTCCTATCCAGACAGGCATAAAAATATGAATGTGTGTTTGTATGTGTGAACAGAGATTAATTAGCTTTGCCATTCAGAGCTCCTTAATTCAGAGTAGCTCTTGCTTCCAAGCATTTTGAGCCACAAAACCCAGCTCTGGTAACTTTATTTGCTCACCATTGAGAATTATATATTTCAGTCACCCAAAGATGTTCAAATGCTGGAAACTGGAAAGAAGTATCAGACATTTTTATAAATACAGTGACTGATTCCATGATTTATTCATGAGGTTATATAAGGTACTGTTGGGTTTAGCAATCACTACATAAATAGGGCAATAAAAGCACAGACCAACACCTTTCACTTACCCTAGTAAGTAACTTCATGGTCAGATTTGTATGGTATACTGAGCAGAAAGCCATTTTCTATCAGATAATGAAAATATTTAGAAAACCTCTAGAGCAGTGAGGGCTGTAGAACTCCTAAAACTGTAATTGTTTTATGCCTTTATTAGAAATGAAAATATTTGGAAATTATTGAAGTTTCTCAGTAAATAGGGTGTTACACTAAATAACCCTTGGGCTGCTGAGAAAAACCTACCTTTTAGAATTACATGAAAAAGAGAGTGGGTACTTTTTTAGCTATCTTCTACTGCCACATAAAAATAACAATATCCTCATTGCCATTAATCTTCTTTTATAAGCAAAGAGACTGTCATTCTGAATACAGTGTATTCTATATAATTTTAAATGAGAAAAAAAGTTAAAACATGTTTTAACAAGTCTAATTGTGTAAGGCCCACCAAGTGCAATTGCACATACTGAGCAATAACTCTTCAGCATATCAACTCAACTCTAAAAAAGTTAAAGACAAATTATAATATTCATTATTTTAAAAAGAATAAACTATTTGAGCTCACTTAGAAGTTGGGCCTGTTCTAAACTGGTATTTTTATTCAGTGTGTTGGAGAAATATCTCCTCTCCAAGGGTAGACCAGGGTCAAGTCTTTCTCTCCCACATGGAAAAGGGAGCAGCATGCCCAGGAGGTGTGCTTCTGATTCTGAAGAGGTTCTATGGATTCTGCTTGATCAACATCTCTGAGGAAAGCCTGGGGAGACAGCAACAGTTATGCTGGCTAATATAATCCTATCAAACTGCTTTAAATCATTTGCATTCACTGCACATTAGAAACCTATAAAGAACCAGATTTTATCCTATAACCAAAACTACAACAGGAATGCCAGATCTCAAAGAAGCCCCAAAATCCTGAAGGAAATCAGAAAAGTTTATTAATGTGATGAAAATGTTCTTGACTGCAATAGACACTGGAACAGGCTGCCCAGAGAGGTGGTGGAGTCTCCATCTCTGTAGATGTTCAAAACCTGTCTGGACAAGTTCCTGTGCAACCTGCTTTGGCAGGGGGGGTTGGACTAGATTGTCTTCAGAGGTTCCTTCCAGCACCATATTGTTCTGCGACTCTGAAAAGAAACCTCTGAGTGTCTATACTGCACTCCAGTATACTAAAAATATATACTCAGAAAGTCTGCTAAACCTTTCTTAACAGATTCAGCTCAAAGACTAAATGTAATATTTGAGTCACATAATGGAAGCTGCCTAACATTATTAAAAACAAATATCCTTTGTAATGATTTATTTTGCCAGTGCATTAGGTCACATCGCTTGTTTTTCATGCCATATTTCTGTATATTTTTAAAGGTTGTCATAAAGTTAAATTTCTTATAAAGGATGGGTACATGGGATTAAAATAATTGGTAGATTCACCAGGAGGCATGTTAATGACTGCAAGTCCTGTTTAGGTGCTGTGGTTCAGGTAAGTCCAGGCAACAAGGCAGAGGTAAGCCTAGGAAGTCCCACCTGGTAAGTCATCACAAACCTCTCAAGATTTACTTCCCAAGGGCAACTAGATTGGCTTTTGAATCCAGAAGGAAGTTATTTAGTCTGCATTTACTTGCTTTATTCTGCGAGAATGAAAGCAGTGATTCCACCTGCATTTAATGCAACATCAGCTGTGTCGTACCGTGTATGTGTGGGGAGCAAGAGGCCTTCCCTGAGAAGACCAGCTTGGTTAGGTGAAGCCAGGTAAATTTCTAACTGCAAGCCAAGGAACTTTAATGGGTCTAAAATATTTTCATTGATGAAATCCAGTGTGATTTCAGGGCCAAGGGATAACCTTAACATAAGAACATGGTGGATGCAAATTGGTGATGCTCAAGCTATCACCAAGGGCTAGAGTCTGTCTTGGCCACCTTGGGCAGCAGGGTCATAAAAATAAACTCTGCAAAAATTTTTTTTCTTTTTAAAATGTGGCACTTCAAGACCTGCGCCTGCTAGAATGGCTTCTTCTCCCAAACAAACCAGCATCTAAGTTTGTGCTCATCAACTGCCTTCCAAATCTTCCTTCCAGCAATAATAAGAAATTTTTCACATGCCAAACACCTTCCTATTTCTCAGACAAATCATTAGCAATGTGAAGTGTTTTACAACAGGTAAAACTAAGGAGGTTACATATGATTAGCCTAAAACCACAAAGGCAGGCTGTGTCTGAGCAGAATATAGAGCTGAGCTAAATAAAATTCCCAGTCTTGCTACCTGCCTGCCTTCAGCCAGTCAGCTTTGTGCCAGGATGGGAGAAAGTTACCTTTCACACCATATGTTTAAACATACTTATGTACTTTATGTTGTTGTGCTTAAAAGTAATTCAGTCTGCTTTTAGGATCCCGTTTGGGAATGTTTCCACTATTGTTGGCTGCATCTGCACTTCCTGGTTTTGTGGATGATTCGCTTCAGGAAGTGCTGAGGCCACAAAAAACACACAAAGTCATCAAAATAAACCTAACCCAGCCAAGTCTACATTTTTAATGTAAAACCAAAGGACAATCTCATGAGTTTGCAGAAAAAGCCAAACTTCATGAAATTTCAGGGTTTTTTTTTTCAGCACCTCACCATTTTCTTTGTTTCTCAGCTACAAAGTTTGGCCCTGAACTTGTTGAGTTTTAAAAAGCAGATTAAATGGGGGGGAAATAAGGTTATGCACAGTGAAAAAGAAACTCACTGCTCTGCACCAGCTTTTTTCACCATTCAAAAAGGTGTAACCAGAAATAGTTAATTTACAGCAAGTTAATTTTCACAAGAACTTTGCAAATTAAAATATAGTTGCATTCTCTATAGCTGTAGTATTCTTAACTTCACATAAAATCTAGTCCTGTATTAGCAGCCTGATGCAACTTCCATGAGAATGACAGAGCCGAGATTTGTTGGGCTTTCTTCCTGAAATAATTTTAGAAAGAGTCAAAGATATTTCTCCTCATCTGATCACATCTGTAATGTTATGACATCCCCAGTGCACTCATCTCAGGAGTGAACTGTTCTGCTGGGTTTTTTTTTCCGAGGCAACTAACAAAAATCATAACTATTTTGGCTACTTACTAACCTTTTAACTGTTGCCCTAACTACATGCTCATGAGCATCTTTCTCATAAAACTTCTGGAAGAATCACAGAATTGCTGGAAAAAAATTATTTTTACAGTGCAGTAGAACTGCTAAGCTTTTGCCTCGCTTTTGATTAATTTCATGCCTGACTCAGTCAGAGATTAGGCCCTGACACAGGTTATAATTAAATATTGAAATCATGAAGTGCAAGAATGTTTAATTTTTAAAATATGAGTTTTAATTTACCTCATACAGAGAATAGCTCTGGTCACCTGCAGAGATGCATTACACACTACATTGCCTAATGTAGGATGCCTGAATAAGGCTGAGCATACAGTTAAAGTAAACTAATGCAATTTACTGAACAGCAGTCAAATATTTATCCAGTTGATGAAGCAGACTTTATGTGAAACTCAGACAATAATTAAAGAGAAGCCTTGCTTAAAACATGCTTATTCCAGTTTTCACAAATATGTTATACCAAAGCAGCATCTTCCTTTTCTCAAATATTGATGTTCTCCTAACACATTATACAGTGAGCTTGTCCTTGGCATTCTCTTGACTATTTAATGAATACATTTCCTGGCATTTGCCTTATCTTTGTTATGTTGTTCTTTGGAGAGCTAAAACTATTAGTTAGCCCTTGACAGAAAAACATCAGAGCAAGCTAGTAAAAGGTCTTACAGTATCAGAGTTATTAACATGGTATTTGATTAAACCATAGAAAGATGGGGAATAGATACAAAAGAATATGTCCCCTCTACTTAGACTTTCACAGCCTTGGATGTTTTTTCATAGGACTCTCACATTTGTTTTTGTCATTTTGTCTGAGCAACAGTCTGAATAGTCACAGGCTGAATACTAATCCTACGATTATTTTGCAGTGCTGAATCTCTATAATTCCAAATAGAATTAAAAATGTCAGATATTTCCACTTTAAGTTTTAGTGTTCATAGTAAAAAATATTTTTAGATCCTTTTATACCAACAATCTAAAATACGTGTTGAGAAGATGCATGCTTTCCACAATATAGAACAAAAGGTAAAGAGCATACAGGCACTTATAACACAGTAGATGGTTTCAATTTTTAATTTATTACATTGAAGTTTGTATACTGCATAATATACAAGCATTACTATATCTTCACATTTCAAAGCACTATGAGAATTGTGTATCCTACATAGCTGTTCATAATAAACACCTGATACTGAGTAACAGAGGACACAGAGTTTTGACTTGATCTGTATTCCCAGAGTAGATGGGAGTATATTTCCACAGTAATCTGCTGACCAGTAGGCAGTGAAGAATATATACTCATGGGCTACTAACAGTCATTAGAAAATCCCCAAATATTTCAGTAATACAAAGCTGATGAAACATCGATTTCCGTCACTTTCAAAATACACCCTATTTCAAAATATACCCTACAAATGACACTTCACTTAATCCAAACACTACTATTTTTTGCATCACAGCTGGATAGTTCAACATAAAGTGCCTGTCTGAGCTTTCTCCTGCTACTGAAGTAGCATTTTTGTTTTGTCAACTTTTGTTTTATCTTTGATAATGTCACACATACAAACTACCCCTGCATTGGGAAGGCTGAAGTTGCATTTTTAAGAAATCGGGATTATCTAGATCAGAAGAACAATAAAGACAAACGCCAACACCACCAAGTTAGCACATCAGAAAAGCTCTTGAGCAAGAGCCTAACTGGCATAAACTACCAAAACTACTTCAGTGGAGTTGTGCCAGTATACATCAGCTGGGGTTCTGGCCCAGTATTTAGAAGTTGTTTCCAGCCACACTTCATTTTCAGCTGCAGCCTCCAAGGCAAACCAGCTGCATCTGCAAGCAACTAGGACGCTGCCTGGCAAGTTCCTTATCTGTACTATTTCTGTTCTTGAAAGTGCAGTACCACCTGAGTTTTTGCCATGCTCAAAGCCAAAATACAACAAACAGTTACAAATTTGAGTAAAATACTGCTGCTCTTATGTGCCCTAGAGATCAGGAAATTTAGAAGATATCTGCATGAGAGCTCTGTAGAGTCAGAAAATTAATGGTTGTTAGCAATAGGACATCACAGCAACTAGCTTGAGCTGCAGAGGATTTGGCATTGTGTTCTGCCATTCTGCTTGCAGCATTCATGTCATTGTTCAAAGGAAAATGAAAAATCACAAAGTTTAACTGAGACACAACTCATTGGTAAACTCACCTATGGATTATCACGCAGTATTTTTTGTAGGGTAAGGCAACAATCCCACCTAACTTTTTTCCTCTCACCTAAACAGAGAAAATTGCTATCAGCCCATCTTTCTACCTGCCTTTTCACTGATGACTGAGGAATTCAGAAAAAGCAGCTGGTTAAATTTTAAATCAGACATTAACAAACAGTCCTCTTCAACAGCTGTGTTGCTGTTCATTTGATTACATAAAGAACCTCCTCTGTAACACAGGTACAATGCATAGGAAGAAATGACGCATCAGAAGCTCAAGCAAGACTGCTATTGCTGTCATAGTATATCAGGTTTTGTGGTGATTTTTGCAATCTGCTTGTCTATTTGTACAGGATCTTAAGGTTCAATCCAACCCTCAGATTTCTAGGATTTAATGTAGTGACATAAAAGTTTGTCTTTATTACGTTAATGTTTTTGTTGGTTGGAAGACTTTTTGAAAGCAAATGCTCAATTAGGTAATAAAAGCATTGATTAAACTATGAAATATTTAAAACTATTTTGGGTACAGTATTTTATAAATAACAGTGTTTGAACCCTTTTAAATGCTTTTCAATATGGTTTGGTTTGTGTTCTTCTCCTTTCAGACTAGTAAAAATATTTGAGTAACTCTTGTGCACCACCAAACATACAAAAACCTGACCTTTTAGCTGTAAGTAAAACAGGATCAGATTATAGGACATCTGCCATTTTTTGAGGATCACTTTGGTTTGTCCGCAAACATTGTTGAATGTCTATAAACTCTGGGTCCTATTCAGAGGAGCTAGCTCTGTGGTGATTCATATTAGATGACATTACACTGATTTATTTTTTTTTCCTGTTAGCTATTTCCCTTTAAAGATTCCATCTTAATATAACAAAACTTTTTAAAAGACATAGAAGTTTTATTTATGTCATCAAGGTACTGAGATGAGCCCAGGAAGTCCCATAGAAGGTAATTAATTCACAAAACTTACATTCTACATTTCTTTTTACTATGACTATCAAGTGTTTCCCAAGACCATACAAAAACTCACACTACTGCTCCCAAAATGACTGGCATTGCAAAAGATTCTATTTATTCCAGCAGAAAAGATTCAACACATCCAGATGTCTTCAAGATTCTAAAGCTTACGTTTTTTACACCTATATACCTCTATTGTGTATGCATAACACTTATTCTCCTTTCATTTATACCTATTTTCTCCACAGACCTGAATGAGTCTAATTGCTGTAAGAGGACTTCGTGATTTACTGGCTTTCACATCATCTTAGCTATAATCCTCACACTTTGTTTACCAGGATCTAAAATTGTATGTTAAGGAAGCTGTCACAAGATTGATTCTGTGTTGTCAAAAAAAAAAAAAAAAAAAAAAAAAAGAGAAGAAAANAAAAAAAAAAAAAAAGCTTGAAGGGCTTAATACCGTGGCCCTTAATTACAAGACTAATTGTACTTAATGGATCTACTCATAGGGCCTGTGGGAGAGGGTCTGAACAGATTATGTATTGCTGCCTGGAGACCTCTACTTGCTTGGCAGGCACCCACTAAGAGCAAGGCTGATTCACATGCCAGAGCAGATGCCACTAATATGGAAGGGCCTTGAATTTAGCCTGCCAGAAAGGATTCATTTTAACATTGAACCGTTTGCTGCAGCAAGATACATGGGTACACACTGGCTTGTGACTGTTACAGCCCCGTGCTATTTTACAGTGCATAGAATCTGTAATGGAAGAAATCATTCCACAATAAAAATTATTTAAGATGGCCTTACTTAGCCTGTATGCATCATAGGGCATCAAATTATTTTACATGGTGCATAATGACCAGCTATTGATGTTCTCCACTCAGGCTTACCAAGTGAATGGAAAACTTCACCTTAGCAAAAGGAGGGTTCATCGTGCTATACTATACAGTGTCTTGCCTTGATGGCTAGATTAAATAACAGCTAATGACTGCTCAAACTAATTCCAATGTTCTTACAACTATTTCTGCTGTACCCCTATTATGTTTATACACATATAGATGTGTATGTATATTTACAAATCTACACATTTAAGTACTAGTGTTGGAATCACATTAGCATAGTGTGTTTGTTTTACATGAAATGTCACCTCATCACTTGGATTCTTTTGATAAGTGCAATGAGCCATCATCTCACTGTTCCCATGAGCAATACTTTTAAATAAATAAATAAATAAATAAATAAGTACTTAGAAGACTTCATATTTCCTTCAAAGACTGATTATTTTTTTAAGTTTTTTTTCACATGTGACTCCTAAAAGGAGTCCCACACATATGGCCTAATTTGGAGGCTATTGATGCTTTGGAAAAAAATATGCCCCCCCTCTCCCCACCCCAGACAAGCCATTCTTAATGTTGATATATCAGTCAGCTAGATTGGCTTTCCCATCTTTAGACATGTCTATGTTTAAAAATAAACATATTCTTTCATTTGAAATGTAAAAATAATGCCAAATTCTTGTTTGAAGTTGTTAGACTGCAATTGCTCTTAGAACTATAACCTTACTTATGCAAATCACTAGAGTTCATGGTAAGTCTGACATTTGCAGAATTAATGAACTAAATAATTAAGTGACCTGGTAAGCGAATTGGTAAACCAGAACTATTAATCTTTTAATGAATTCTTTACTATCACTTAAATAATAAATTTTTTTGCATAATTTTAAAGGATTACAGTAAAGAAACATTAGAATAGAAAATCCATTATGTAAAGGAACGTTACTTTTATAAATCTGTCATTATGTCTCTTTTTATTGAATTCATTTCTATTCAAGGTTTAGAACAGTGGCAATTCCTGCACTAGTGACTAACAGTCCCCAACATTTTAGTGGTAAGAGTTTTTTCCTTGCTAAGACAAAAAGTCTAGGATCATTGCCTGCTTCAGACAAACCACTGCCTAAAGTGAATAATTAGCATACAACTGTAATTTAAGAAATCCCCTATTTGATGGTGTGCATCACACATGTTTCAGATTTTCAAAGCACTAGTAAGTTAACTAGGCACAGTAAATGATGTTTCTGAACCAGTTCCTCTTAGAGATAAATTTTCTTTTTTTCTACGTGTTGCTGCTTTTCACCTCTCTACCAGCTTTCTACCACATCTCTTACTTTTTCATGCTAGAGTATCCTGAACTCAAATACTCTCTTAAACTCCAATATCTCAGTATTCTTCATATCCTATCCTGATTGGTATGTAAATTTGCCTTTCCCCATCTTCCTCTCTATCAATACCCACAATGGAATGAGACAAATAAGAGTGGAAGTTCCAAAGTAATGTATTCTTCTGCAGATACCATTTATCCCATTCAGAAAACCATTTCTGCATGCATTTGAAGTACACATTCTTTTCTACTATAGCTACATGTCTGTATGTACCAGAGACAACATATGGTACAACACATGCACACTGGTTTTGCTACATGATCTGATTTGGCATAACTGCCAAAGATTTCAAGAACTTTTCAAAAAGGCCTTTTTAATATTGCAGCCACTGAAAGCAAGCAGGTAAAAACAATAGCATGTATCCAGAACTATTAAAACAACATTTCAAGACATTTTAACAAAATTAATACTGTCGTGGTTTCAGCCAAATTTACCAAAGCCATATTGACAGATGTTTCCCCCTCCCCACTTTGGGAAAAAGAGAGGAGAGGAAGAAATTAAAGAGATTCAAGAGTTTAGAAAAAAAACTAAATTACTCTAATGAAAATATAAATAATAATAATATAATAAATAATAAAAAGGAAATTTAGAAAAAAGGGAAAATAGAAGTATACAGTATATACAAAAACGTATCAAGCTCCAAGGAAGAAAATCACGTCACCAGCAGGCTTCATGAAAAGTCCCAAACTGGACTCGGTGATTGACAGGAGCTGGATTCCAGATCTGGAGTCAGGAACGCTTGGATCGGGATCAAAGGCAGACAAACAGGCAGGGTCCTCCTTGAATATCTAAGAAAGTAAAATTGTAAAACAGAGAATTGGTTTGTTTTACCTCAAACCAGGACAAATACACATAATTTTCAAATTGTCTTCTTTGAAAGATGCTGCACAGCATCACTTGTCTCAAGGTTCCAAAACATTTCTAATTTACATTGAAATGTCATAGGGTGATAAAAGTAATAATGGAGATAATGAAATTAGCATCTGACTAGCATCTTTCTTTTGAAAGTTTATCTCCATGGTGTAGAAAAGACCAGAAGAATTACCTGTTGTGAAGAGAAAAATAGCACTTGGTAGCTCAAGAAAGGAAGAATGGTATTCTACACCATTTCATTGACATGCACCAGATACTTAGGCAACTCTCATGGCAATCCAGCAAGTGGATCATGTCCACTGACAACACCCCCGTGAGCTTTCTGAGCAACATGAAACCACCTGATGTACCTGATATCATAATACAAACACTTTAAGTTTTGATCTTACAAGCCTTACTCATGAGGTTGCATGAGTAACGCTTGATGAGATGAGGTTACTCATCTTCATTACCATGAAGATGATTAGAGGGATGAAGCACCTCTCCTATGAGGACAGGCTGAGAAACCTGGGGCTGTTCTGCCTGGAGAAGAGAAGGCTCTGGGAAGACCTTATAGCAGCCTTCCAGGATCTGAAGGGAGCCTACAGGAGAGCAGGAGAGGGACTCTTTGTCAGGAAGTGTAGTGATAGGACAAGTGGTAACAGTTTTAAATTGGAAGAGGGGAGATTTAGATTAGATACTAGGAGGAAATTACCTATTGTGAGGGTGGTGAGGCACTGGAACAGGTTGCCCAGAGAAGTTGTGGATGCCCGATGCTTGTAAGTGTTCAAGGCCAGGCTGGATGGGGCTTTGAGCAACCTGTTCTAGTGGGAGGTGTCCCTGCCCATGGCAAGGGGGTTGGAACTTGATGATCTTCAAGGTCCCTTCCAACTGTAACCATTCTATGATTCTATGATGATTCAGTGCAAAGGAATGCACTAAAGATTGTCTGATGCTTAGCCAGGGTTAGTTTTTATACACAGATCCACTTAAATGACAGTAAAGAAAAAGAGCAAGACTACATGAAGATACTACTACTGATACCTGTGTGTTTGCAGAACAAAATCTTAAAAATGAAACCCCAGAGCCAACAGAGCCTTGCTATTTGAAGCGGGTTGAGCTTACATTCAGGAAACTGGTGAAACTTCATCAACAGAAAATCAAGTTCTACTGACCTATGCTGCACCCACATAGCAGGGCTTTTGCAGTTCATTATGCAGGCACAGCAACTCCAGCAGGCAGTAACACCCACAAAAAAAATTCTGAAATCACAAAGTACTATTCTGTCCCACAGAACAAGCTATCGTTAGGTCAAAAAGCTGCAAGAAAGCAAGAAGCAAAACAGAGGCAGTATGCTACTCTGCTAGTTCTGTAACTAATTGTAACTGGTCAATTTTTATTCCACGGGACAAGACAAAAACGTTTGTAAAAAAATCACATAGACTTAAGTTTTGAATATATTTCACTGTGAAGAGTGACGGAAAGTGTGCAGACAGAATCAGTGCAGCAAGGTAGAATAAGTCCAGCTCACATGAGTATTTGGTATACAGGTGTGCACATTTATGGTTCATTAACCCCTCTGAACTGACAGCCATGAAAAGACTTACCTTGTGTTAAACATCAGATGAGCTATTCAACTTTTCAAGTCCAATAGTATACCTAGAACAAAATATCTAGAACAAAATATCTAGCAGCCCGTCCAGGTTCTAGTGTACGGATGATAATGCAATATAAAGATACAAGGCCTAGAGGATTCAAGGGTTAGAGGAAACTGGAAACCAAATGGAAGGAACTAAGGTATGTGAGAACAGTGGAACTAGGACAAACTGCTCTCAAAATGGTTCACATTCTTTACTTAACTATATTAAGACAGCAGTGTAAGCCAAGGCTAGATATCAGATAATCCGTAGGGGAGAAAATAGCAAAAAGACCTAATCATTACCAAAATGTAAGTCAAGATATGATTTCCAGTAGAAAATAACTGAACATCAGATTCTTTGGTTTGTAATACAGTGCAAACTTCAGTTTTATAGAAGTTCTTAATTTTTAGAAAAAGTTCTCTCCCTCTTCCCCACAACTTAAATGTTGATTTTCTGATATTTAGACAAATTATCACTGGAACTGTTCCTGCAGTAGAGAAATTACCAAAAACTGTCTGGTACAGTACCTTGATGAAAATGGTAGGCATTTACAAATATGCACTGAAATGGTTCAGGAGTTTTTAAAGTTCCTAGATTTCCCATACATGTGGCATGAACGTGTACAATGTAAATAAATATAGTCTTTAGAAAACAAGATGAAAATGAGAACAAAAGAAGCTAGCACAAGCTAGAAGAGTGGAAATCAAGGCCTGGCAAACAGATTATCCTTGGATATTTAAAAGTGCATATGTATATATCAAAATATAAATGCAATTTAAAAGTGGAATTTAATTTTGATCCTGAAACTGAGGGAGAAAGTCAAAAATATTTTGTTTACATCCCAATTAAACTATGGATGAAATTACTTCTCTAAGTACCAAGAAACTGGGGGAGGGAGGAGTGGAAATGCCGAGTAATTTTTTTGAAAAATGTTTTAGATCTTGTCTAACAAAATTTTTATGTTTTCCAGCTAATGGTGGTAATTGCACTTTATGTCTTTGTCTCTCTAGCATCCTCTGCAGGATGTTCCCAGCATTCACAACAGCTGCAACATATTTGGAAACTAGAATATCAGGCCTCAAAGGGTAAATATGTAACAGAAAATCAACTGTACATAAGTAAAAAGAAATAGCAGAGAGACCAAAGCAAGCATAGTATGTCAGAAAGACACTGAAATAATCTTTTTGAGTTTATTATTTCAAGATCACAGACAAAGTGACTCCAAAATGGTGTCAGTTTAATATGCACTGGCAGAACCCAATCGTCAGCTCTTTGGATTGGCCACAGACAGCATATGGGAGGATTCCCCGGGCTGCCAGTGCCTTCAAACAGAAGCTCTTCAGCCCAGCAGCATGGGAATACTCCCTTTTGAACAGCTGAGTGATATGCAAAAGATATAAAACTGGATATAAATGCTAATAATTAAAAACTAAATGAATAATACCCAATGCAGAATTTTTAAGAAGGCTGAGAAAGCTTTGGCATTCAGAGGCAGTGTCAGCCAGCTGTAATAATCATCTTTAAACACTCTAAGAAAGAAGACATTATTAGTGTTATGGAAACAAAGCAAATACCCCCATGGATAAAGGTGTGTTTCTACAGTAAAAGCTTCTGTAGTAAACTGAAATAGTTATACAGTAGAATTTCACTGCTCTGAATGAGCAAAACTACATTACATTTATTGGTCTGAAGAGACCCTGCTAGAAACATATGGCCTTTTATCCAAGCCTACCCAGAGCAATAAACGTTGAAATACCATGGTTGTGTTTGTTACTTTATGGGCAACAGAGTATTAAGAAATAAACATTTTAGCAGCGTACTTTTATAAAATGGAAAACATTCAGTCTCCTCTGGAACCACATAGGTGAAGTTTAGCTTTCATTTGATGGTACATGCTCTTCAGATGAAAACTTTGCTTAAATTAGTTTGAAATTAAAAAAAAAAAAAACAAACCACCAAAAAAACCCCACAAATTAAACAGTGGAAATAATTTATCTTGAAAACCCTGAACTAAGTACACTTCACGTGATCTCTGAGATGTTTGATTTATGAGTTTGCTGTGCAGTTGTGTCAGGGATATCTGTCCTGCTGCTTTTTGGCTGGTGTTCCTCATCTCTCTTGCTCTTCCAGTATGTGTGAATACTAGCAGCTTCTGCAGGCTCTCAAGTCCATTCCCAGCCACAACACAGCTCTGCTCACTGCTACAAACAGCCCAGGTAAATGTGCATATGGACATAAGTCTACATGTCCCAGGGACATAACTCCTTCAAAATAATTTCAGTGGTTTGAGATTGCAGGTTACCACTCCCACACACTTTTAAATTCTTTTTTCATGGTATATGCATTATACTTCTTCCCATGTTGAAAACCAGAAGTACCAGAGGAAATATGAAGGATAAAAACTGTGTTTGAAAGTTCATCTTCTTTCTCCTTCAGCTGCAAAGAGGTCCAATCAAACAAGAACAAAAGAGATAAAGATGACTGATTGATGACTGACACTGTCCAGGCTATCAGTTACAACAGAAACAGAATCCAGTGTCAGAATACCACTGTCATAGAGACTGGAAAGAAAGCTAACCTATACACTAGGAAAATTAGCTGTATGTAGATTTTGAGCTGTTCATTCTCTAGAAGAGAAACAGGCATGGCCATCAGGAAAACCTAATCCCTCATTTGCCCAAAGGCCCTGAATTTTAGTGAGACTTCAAAAATTAATTGAGAGCCAAACTCACAGATGTAACATAGGCCAGCTGCTCTGTTAGAGAGATAACATACAGCATCCAGGGAATAAAACCTTTCATAAATGTATTAGTGAAAAAAAGAAAAATTGCAGACCAAAAATACATTTATCTCCAAAACTTGCAAAGAACCATGGGTGTGTTTTGGTGTTGATTTTATCCTTGCCAATAAAACAATCATGTCACATAAGCAGCGGAAAGAAGCACAACTATGTCTTGTTTTCTTAAATTATCTAGGGATTGACCGGGAAATCGCTACAAAAAACCACACCATAGCTGATCGATGACTGCGGCACAGATGTCACAGCATTAATAACTTCTTGCTGAAAGATGAGAGCACCGTGGCTGAAGTTTAATATGGTGGTAGAAACCCTTTGGTCTGCAGAGTCCTTCCTCCACCTGGAGGATGGCAGATTTGGGTGCCCAAGCCAGTGAAGTGGAAAGGACAGGGACAGGAGACGGAAATTCATCCCTCAGCCCCTCTTTCCAAAGTTTAATTCCCAAGGTCATATTCCACTTTCTGACCTTAATACCACTTGGAAGAGAGATAATTGTGTGCAGTGTCCTGATCTCCAGCCCAAGATGCTGTAATGAGGACAGAGCACCAACATGTGTGAGATCGGTAAATATTTCTGTTTTGGGGTATTTCCTGAGCACTAGTACTGCAGCTTCTTGCTGCTGATGTACAATCCTCCCTCATGGAAATATATGGAAGGATAAAAAAAAAGGGAATACTCTCATTTTGGGGGCCTACTGACATAAGATGTTTTATAAAGAGACAGAAAGGAATGGGGGAAGTCTGGGAGGTAGCAGTTCTGGGAAGCAGCTGTGGTGCAGTGGTTGCCATACCACAGTGCAAATACACACCGGACAGAAAACTGAACCGTTGTATCTTGCACTTGATCTTAGGAACACAAACCACTGTCTTTCCTTTAAAAAAAAAAAAAAAAAAAAA